>WITN01000409.1:0-76038 GCA_015025155.1 Lactarius quietus | reverse complement strand
TGCCAATAAAGAAGAAAACGCAGCTGTAGTGGAAGTGGTCCATATACCGAGTCCGAGAGTCCTATCAATCCAATCCTCCGGGTCTTCTTCATCGTCATTCTCCCCCTCCACTGGTTCGCGCCTTGATAGTCCGTCGGGGCCTTGATGTTTGTCGGCTGGTACGTGAACTAGTTTGAAGTCGAAAAGTAGAATGGCGGCGATCCAGCGATTGATGACGGCGTTCGGCTGGATGTCCGGGTTGTTGAGCATGCCACGAATGAAAACTGCGTCCATCTCGACGACAAGATTACGAACGCCGATAAGATGTAAACGGAGTGAGCGAAGAGCGCGAAACAGACCGTACAGTTCGATCTTGGGCTGAGAATAATTGCTTTCGCGTTCGTTCCAAGAAATGGAGCCGAAACGCGAGGGGCGTGCTTGCTGTCGGCGCACTCCTGAGAAAGGATCCAGCCTACACCACGAAAGAAGAGTCAACAGATAAAAAGAAGGACGGTCGGTGGAGTAGTCGATAGAGATAAGAGCAGGGAGTTGATGATGGCATCCTTGAGCGTTGCATGCTTTGGCGTGTTGGTCTTCCCAGACGAAAGTTTCGCCTTTGCAGTGAGGTTGACTAGAGGGCGAGCGATGAGAGTAGTTTCAAATCCAGATGCGCATGTAGCCAGTAGCCCTAAGAAGCCTCGGACATCGGAGATGTCTTTGCACGACGCAGTCCCGGATCCGAGCGATTTTGGAGTCATCGGGAACGCGTCCTTCGTAGTTGCACTTTGGCGAGAATGATGACTTCGGGAACCGCAACGAAGAGCTTCTTGGCAGAAACGGTGGCCCAGCACAGCCAAGCCGATGAAGGATACGTGGACATCGTTGAGTGTTGCAGATGAACTTGCGGATGCCGTGTTTGAGGAATAGTTTCAAAGCCGTCGTCCTCAGTCTCAAAGCGGGAAGCCAGGCCTTGATGCTGCAGTCGTCGACGAAAGGCCAGCGACGTGGGGAATCTCAGGTTCGAGTATGAAAGTGACATCTTCGTGAAATATGGCACAGCGTTAGTCCAGCCTTGGGGCAGGCAGGTCAAGCGAAAGCTCCGATAGGTGACTGAATGGTGGTAAGATCACGAGAAGAGACGTCGAGGGTGCGGTGTCATAGCCAACGAACAGGTTAGCATACTGTAGCACGCACGACCGGCCATTGCCTCGATAAGTTGGTCGGCGAGGGGGGAACTCCAGAGTTACGGACAGTGACGCGTTAAGAGGTTGAAGGTCGTGAACAAGACGCAGAGAACCATTCTTCTTCTCCACACAGAACCAGCGCGAGCGATAAGACACATCGGAGTGTTCGTAAACTCCAGCAGCATACTTGTCCCGAAAGATTTGAATTACTTGCTCTAAAATGCCGGTAGGGATGGGATGTTCTTCTGGATCCAGGGGATGTGTTCGATAACAGGAATTTGACAGCGAGACATAGTCGTCACGAAAGGTCCCCTTCTCAGCCTCAGTCCAGGCCAAGCCAAGCTCGTTGATGCGGAGGATGTGGGTGAGTAGCTTGAGCTCTTCGGGCCAGAGAAAGCCATATGATTAAATCTAGAGCGTCGAGACGTTCTTGAGTGAGTCGGTGCGGGGTGAAGTTGGGAGGATGTGTGGAAGGGAAGGAAGTGATAGGAGAGGGTCCACAGGGATACGAGGATGATGCGATAGTCTTCGGGAAGGGAAGCAGAGACAGGTCGAACTTTTCTGTCGACCTTTTTGTAGGCTAAAACACGTTCTGGCTGTGAGTGATCTAAGAACCGGTAGACTAGTGGTGACGAGCCCTAAGACCTTTGAAAACGGGGAGTCGCGCCGAGAGTAAGAGTCCTGACAAGACGACATGAGCCTTACGAGCACGAGAGGGAACAGTGACAAGATGGGAGGGTTAGCAGGATCGCGGACTGAAACATCAACCGTCCGTCAGGAAGGTCTTCGAGTCGCAGAGTAGGAGGTGATGGAAGGGTCGTCCTAAGAGAAGTCGGAATGGGGCTTTCTCGACTACATGGGCGTGAACTTCGAAAGAGACGTTGCCGATCTGCATGGTTAGATTCTCAGCGCACCCCATGGTCTTACTGACCAACCCATTCGCTCCTTCCATCTCCAGCTGATATTGATGGTTGATGTGCACACCGCTCCATAGCAAGGTCTTGTTGTATGACGATGATCTGAGAACCTTGGTCGAGAATACCGGTTCGGGAACAGTGTCGTTAACCAAGATGTCGACTTCCGCAGAGGCAGCAAGTATTCGCGGTGCGAGGTCGGCGAGCTCTAGCACGGAGTAAGGGGAAGAGGCTCAGGGAGCAGTGTGGATTCTTCGAAACTAGCAGTGTCGACTCGACGAAGCTTAAGACGCTCCGCAAGCTCCTTGCGAATGTTGGATGAAGCGGCTAGGATGTGACGGGGTGACTAGAGATAGTTTGCCATCCAACAGCCATTTGAGTAATTCTGCAATGAGATGCTGGTCTTCGCGATGGATTGGTAGCGGTACTGTGCGCAGCCGTGGAGTCGAGGAGTTGGGAATAGTTGTTAGCAATGAGGGGAGAGGAGTGCGTCGGAGTGTTTTGACAGAGGGAATCTTGCTTTCGCTGGAGGGTGCAGAGTCCGAGTCCGGAAAGGCAGTGTTGAGAAGGGGTTGCTGGTAGCTTGTGTCGACGAAGCGTTAGCAGAGACGATGGTTCTTCAAGCTCCCGGATACCTCAGCTCTGGAAAGCTCAGGCAGTTGAGACGCTTTTACGTTTCGTTTCTTCCGCAGGGGCGTAGACCTCGAATAGGTCAGTATCATGATCCTCATCATCGCTATCGTCGTCCGAATCCTCTTCATCATCCTGTATCTCCACGATGTGAGCTTGCTGAATGGGTGGGCGACCGAAGCCTTCTCCTACGATCTCAAAGCAGTGTGTCGCTGAGGAGGAGGATCACAGCTAAGGAAGGCTCTGAAGGATGAGTAGGTGCGGTACGACATCCCTGCAATCCAAGAATCATCTTCGCTTGTAGATTCCTGCCCAGATATTCGGGATTGGTTGGCCATTGGGAAGATGAATTCAATTCCCAACTACAACTGCTTTGCCTGTCTGAATGTACTCATGAGCGATGGGACATTCCTTGATCCGTGAGTGGTTTGGGAGCAGAAGAGGCAACGTTGGGAGATAGACGGGTTCAGAAGAGGGAGGGGGAAGAACAGGGGCAGCTGGTCAGTCCAAGACTGTCAAAAAGCAGTAGATGTGGAGGAACATTTTGATATGCGGGCGAAGGGTTTTGATACACCGAAGCAGGTTCTGGAACACAGGACGGTGTTCTGGATGGCATAAGACTGGTAGATTCTGGCTTAGCAAGACCCTTAGCTACATCAGGAAACCGGTGTACACAGAGCATAGAGAACTGCGTAAGACCGTTCGCGAATGGAAAGTCCATGAAGTTTTTCCATTAGCTCGTCCAGCTCGCGGTCTTCTTCCTCTCGAGTAGTTCCTTGAAGCGAACCATTCTAGTTTCAACAGAGGGACAGCGGCGAAGGTGGACGAGCGTGAGGAGGTGAGGATCTCTAGCATGGGAGGTGAAGCGGGCGACACGATGAGCTCGAGGAGGTGAAGGAGGTCTGGGGACGATAGAAATAATCGGGAGCACGAGGAGGAGAGGCGGGTGGTGTGAGTACTCAGGGATATGAGGAGGTGAAGATGGACGATAGCTCTGTTCTGGTGCATGAGGTTTCGGGTGGATAATGAGGATAGGAAGATCAGAATGTCGTCCCCTTTCATTCTCGTACGAGTCCCTATGATAGTAATATGGTTCGCCTCTTTGAACCTTCCTTCATGATCAGATACTCGAGGGTTGTAATCAGCTTGATCGTGCCATCGTCCATAAGGCTGCTCAGTAGGTCTAGATCTGAGACATGTATCTATCCCAGCGTTCCTGTAATTCGACGGGGACGAATGGAGTAGCGGAAAATATGATGCGAGCCGTTTTGTACACGTCTGCCATGCCGAAGTCCTGATCTAGCTGTTGGTCCGGTAGCTTAGCTATGAGTCTGGCGAAGAGCTTATCTCGATCTTCGGGTGGAATCCGTACCAAAACGCTGAATCGCGCTCCTCTGTAGTGATCCGATTGGCTTCAGTGAGAGGTTTGCAAAAGATCTGGAATTGCCGTAATATTGAAGAACATCCTCTTCGCTATGCATCTGCGTTCGACTGTTGAAGTGTACGAAATCGTGTAACTTCCGTTTGGAATACTTTGTCTGTGCTGAGGTACTTTGATACATCTCCTCAAGCGATTGTCGAAATACGGCCCAGTTATGTGTGGCGTATCCATCTAGAAGCTTCCACAGGTCTCTGAGATCGGGTGAAACATAACGGAGAATGGTTTCTATCCTTTGCTGAGGGGTGAGAGAGCAACTGGCAGCAAGTTCTTCGTATTCCCGCAGGAATTCGTCCAAGGGATCTCCTACTTTCCAGAGAAATGAGGAGCTTTATTGTCACGCGCAGATGGCATAGTTGCGGGACCGCCAGCACCTGCACCTGGGACTGCAGCCATGATGACAAGTGGATTACTGGAGGGACGGAGGAGCTGGTGGTGCGGGAGGTACGACAGGTGGAGCAGGAGGTACGACAGGTGGAACAGAAGGTACGACAGGTGAACAGACGGAGGTACCGTAATACGGGTGCGTTAGAAGGAGGGGCTGTTGACGCAGTTGATGTGGAAGGGACGACAGGCGCGACTGGAGGTTAGACTGAGACGGAGAGTTTGCGCGGGTGTCGAAGAAACGGGACTATAGTCGGCGGAGTGGAAACAGCTGGAGCGGAGACTACAGTAGTAGAAGGAGTTACAGTCAGGAGGATGATGATGAGACAGATTTCGAGAAGGCGCGAGAGACTGGGAAGAAGTCGAAGAAGCAGCAAACGAAGAGGAGACTGACGAAGTTGAAGAAGAGGCAAAGTGATCCGGACGAGGCAAGAGATACTGAGAGTCCTAAAGTTGGCCGAGAGTTCTTTATGGGATGATTGGAGAGCGAGAGATATAGTCCGAGACGAAGCAACAGAGGAAGAGCTTGAAGATGAGTCTGAGTCGGATTTGGGTTCAGGTGAAAGATCAAGGAAGATGAAGACGCTTGCGGGACTACGATTCAGGTAGGAAATTGGGAGGGAGGCCTAGTTTCTAGAGCAGGGATAGAGGCGGGGGAAGTGAAGGAAGTAGCACTTCGGACTACAAGAGCAGATATAGGAACGAGGGAGTCGGACGGTGAATCGGTGAGAGGCGAGAAGGAACCGGGAATGGAATGTCTGACGGTTTTTGAAGGCGCGAAGGAGGAATGGGAAATGGATGGGAGAAGGGAAGGTGAACTTTCTGTGGAGGTGTCGGAAGCGTTGATCGGATGGGTGTTTGTTCTGTACGAGAACCAGATACCGGTTCCTTGGATTTCTGCTCTTTACGAGATGATTTAGTTTTGGGAGGAGGATCGGAATCAAGCTGCTTAGATGACGTTTTCTTGGAAAATCGCCCCGAGGAGTCTCTTGGTGGTAGTTTGGGCTGCTTTGACATGCGTTTGGTCACCAGAGGCGACCAATAGACAGGGAGTTCAGGGGGTTAACAGGTAAAACAGGGGGAACAGTCCACTTTAAACTCTCAGCCTCACTGGGGCAGCCAGGTGTACGCGCTCGAAAGTGCGTGCGTGAGAAATGTGCGGCCGAGAGCAGTGGGGTAAAGCAGTGTTATCAGAGGGTTGTAAGCAGCCGAGGGAAAGGAGGGGAAGGAAGGCGAGTGGCGAATAAAAGGTGTAAGGAAGGGTGAGGAGGAAGGAGGAGGGGAATCGCGAATGAAGAGTCGGAGGAGTTCAGCTACTAGTTCCAAGGTAGAGACACAGTAACCAGAGGACCAAGTAATGCGTCGCTTGAAGAGGCCAAAACCGACGCGAGAAACAATCCTAGAAAGATGTAAAACGGGTTAGTGATGAATATGAGAGATGAGTTTAGTTCTTGAGGGAGAAGAGGTGGGAGACGACGAGCCAATCGACTCGAGTTGTCTTCACTGAGACCTAACTCGGAATCGCTATTAGCTTTAGGAATCACACTTAGGATGGCGAGGAAAGAAGGGGGGAAATTCGACTGTCCAATTGATCCAGAATACCAGCCTTTTATACATGCGAACTCGTACCTAGGCTGAGCAAGACGACATGATTCTAAGTCGAAATTTGTGAGAGGTGAATAGCGAAGTGGGGAAAAGTAAACGAAAAGTCCAAGGAGAAGAGAGGGTTGATAGGTGAAAACGCGAGGCTGACATGAGGCGTGAAAACACGAGGCGTAAGTAAAAGTAGGGGAATTGGGAATGCGGGGAACGTGGCCGAACGAGAGCGCCGATGATTACGACGCCACGCACTAATGGTACAACGAGATGGTTAGAAAAGGTAAGAAAAGTAAGAAAAAGTGGGGCACACCTGTGCCCGAGACAGAGAGTGCGACAAGGATCATTCTAGCAGGTAAGGGTCCACGGGCACGATGCTCAATCGGCCGAGGGTGGATGGTACTGAAAGAGTCCGAAAGTAGCAGATTGTTGTTGAGTGAAAGGGAGGGGAGGAGCCACGAGGATCGATTAGTTGTTTTGAGGTCGGCGAGGGCCTCGAAGTGTTAGCCTGATAAGGACTCATCGGGCAGTGAGGGACATCCGACGATGGCGGAAGAGACGGTGAGGGGTAAGGGAATAAGGAGCGACGAAGTTGACAAGATGAGGGGACGAGATGAAGAAATACATGAGGCTGAGGAGACGAGGTGTCGATAAACTAAGTATGAGGGCGCTAAGTGATAACCGAAAAGGGTAATTGTACTTCGGAAGTCCTAGCGTTTGGAACGGAGTGAAAACATGGGTTTTCTGACTCAACGGCCGAGCTGGCGTTACACCGTTAGGGGAAACCTTGACGCCTTCAAACCAGGACGAACTACAGGAGGAGCACTAGCTAAGTTGCTCGCACCACTCCAGAATGATGACCGAATGGACACATCAGCAGACCGTGTACGAGGACGGCTAGCAGGAGCTGAGAAATCATGGCGAACCACCCTAGGAACACCAAACCACCGCAACCGCCATTCCCACCGAGAGGGGGATTCATCCAGAGACAATTCAAACGAGACCACAGCCAAACACAGTGCTATAACTGCCAGAAAATGGGTCACATCAGTCGTGACTGCAGGCAACCAAGGAGACGTCGAGAAACACAAGTACGCACCACAGAATCCGCGCCAACTAAAGAAGAAAAGGCAGCGGAATGGCTACGAGGAGTAGCAGGAGACGATGAAGAAGTCAAGGACCTGGTCCTGCAGCAACTGATGGGACAGGATTTTGGAAACGCCTAAACCCGGCGGCCTGGGTGAGGGCAATACGTTGTAACTCTGTGTACATTATGCGCTACCGTTCTATGCGAGTACCAGTGTCAATTCGCGCAAGTTATAACATGGCCGACATCAAAGCGTTAGTGGACTCCGGTGCCACTGACAACTTCATACATCCAAACTTCGTAAAAAGGATGGGTTGGGACAGCGGGTTAGATAAGCCAAAAACATATACAACATCGACGATACCACTAATAAAGCGGGCAGATCACACACTATCTCACGCTCAATGTGGAAACAGGACAAACCAAGGAAGAGATGAGGTTCCTTATCACTGACATAGGAAAAGAGGACGTCCTACTAGGATATCCATGGCTCGCCCCTACGAGCCAGGTTCAGCTGGCGTCACGCCACTATAGATGAGAAACAACTTCCTATAGTGTTGCGAACAGTTAACCCAAACGACAGGAAAGCGGTATAGCCAAATACTAGCAGAAACACGAACGACACGAAAATATCACGAATGTTCACACAGAAACAAAAGAACAAATCGTGACAACCCTAGAGGAACAGGTATATGGAAGAGATGGCGGTAGAACTCGCCGTGGATGCCAAGCAATACACCACGGAGGTCAAAATACCACCAGAATACCAAAGTTTCGCCAAAGTATTCAGCGAGCAAGAATCAAAGAGGTTCCCCCCAAAAGAAGCTGCGATCACGCAATAGACTTCAAGAAAGGCGCGCCAGAAGTCATTGACTGCAAAATATACCCCATGACCAGGGTAGAAGACGCAGCATGGACGACTTCATTGACGAACAAATAGAGAAAGGATAATACGTCCTCAAAATCCCCGTACGCATCGTCATTTTTCTTTATCAAAAAGAAGGACGGAAAGCTACGCCTGTACAGGACTACCGACGCATAAACGAGTGGACAATACGAAACCAATACCCACTCCCCCTCATCGATGACCTCATCCGAGATCTTGGGGGAGCCCAGATATTCAGCAAACTGGACGTTCGACAGGGGTATAACAACATACGATCAAAGAAGGAGACGAACACAAGGCCGCGTTCAAAACACGCCGCGGACTTTTCGAACCAACCGTCATGTACTTTGGGCTGTGCAACTCACCAGCAACGTTCCAAAGTTTCATGAACGAAATATACCAACCGACAATAGCAAAACACGAACCCAATGGCACAACCATTAGGGTCTACATGGACGACATCGCAATCGCCACAAACGGCAACACAACACTCTGGAACAACACCAGAAAGCAGTTCGCGATGTCCTGGAAGTCGCTCAAAGCATGATCTCTTTTTCAAACCGGAGAAATGTGTATTTAACGCCCCTAGTATTGATTACCTGGGGGTAATCCTTGAAGAGGGGGTAACACGTATGGACCCTGTCAAAATTTCGGGTGTTCGCGACTGGACATCCCCATCATCCGTTAAAGACGTACGATCTTTCCTAGGTTTTTGCAACTTTTACAGGCAGTTCATCAGAGGCTTTGCAAACATCGCTAAACCACTGAACGAACTAACGCGCAAAGACGAACCGTGGCAATGGACCACAAGACATCAAGCAGCATTTGACACACTCAAACAACGGGTCACGACGGAACCCATACTAGCCCACGCGGATCAAACACAGCAATTCGATCTAGAAGTAGACGCGTCGGGATTCGCGGTAGGAGCAGTGCTATTACAAAAGAAATCAGATGGAAAACGACACCCCGTGGGATACTATTCGGCAACACTCAACGCTGCGGAACGCAACTACGACATTTACAACCTGGAGTTGTTGGCCATAGTAAAAGCGTTGAGGAACTGGCGACATCTATTGGCAGGATCCACACACAAAGTACGCATATTCTCAGACCACCTTAACCTGCGGTATTGGCGAGATCCACAGAAGATCAGCCGACGAATTGCAAGAGAAGTACTGGAATTAGCGGAATACAATTCGAAATACATCATGTCAAAGGAACAGCAAACGGAAGAGCGGACGCACTCTCGAGACGCGCCGACTATGATCAAGGAGAAAAGGACAACGAGAATGTCACAGTTCTACCAAACCGGTTGTTCGTACGAACAACAACCACCCAACCACAACAAGACGAGCAGAGGATACGCAAGTGGGTTGATCCCCACAAACTGACCAAAGCGGATGGGCTTTGGTGTATCAAGGACAAAGGCTAGTCATCACGGAACACCAAGAGAAATTAGAGAAGTAATTTCCACACATCATGACCCACCTATTCATGGACACCCAGGGATAAGCCGAACAACGCAGACAGTGGAGCGTCACTACTGGTGGCCCACAATGAAACAAGATATCGCCGAATATGTGCGAGGATGTGCTGAATGCCAACGGAACAAGGTCAACACACAAAAAACGAAAGCGCCGCTACATCCAATATTCCCAAAACCCGAAGCGACACCGTTCGAGGTAGTAGCGCTAGATTTCATCACCAAACTCCAACGTCAAGGGAGTACGACTCAATACTCACAGTCACTGACCACGACTGTTCAAAGGCATCAATATTCATACCATGCAGAGAAGAGATCTCAGGCGAAGAGACAGCAGCACTATACGCCAAACATGTAGTCGCAAGATTTGGACTACCCACAAAAATAATCAGCGACAGAGATCCCCGGTTCGCATCCAAATTCACAAGAGAACTATGCCGAATCTTGGGAATACAACAGAACATCTCGACGCTTACCACCCACGAACAGACGGACAATCGGAACGAACGAATCAATGGTTGGAGCAATATCTCCGGTTCTGGACCAACGAAAGACAGAACAATTGGGCCGATCACCTCGTGCTAGCAGAATTTGCGCATAACAATTGGGTCAACGAGTCAACACGTGAAACTCCATTTAGGTTGCTGATGGGGTATCACCCACACACTAATTGGACGGATAAAACATCACCCATACCACAGGTCACGGCCCGGCTGGAACAATTGAAGGAGATAAGACATCAGGCACAAGAACAAATGCGCCGAGCGCAACAGTCATGGATCAAACATCGTGACACCCCCAAGTATCAAATAGGAGACCAAGTATGGCTAGAGGGCGTCATCTGCGGACGAATCAGCCAACGACTAAGCTTGCGCCCAGGAGGCACGGACCATTCAGGATAGTCCAGGTGATGTCTCCTGTCAACTACCGACTAGAACTTCCCACACAGTGGAGCATCCATGATGTGTTTCACACAGACCTCCTTACGCCTTACAAAGAAACGCTGATTCATGGCGCAAACTATCAGCGCCCACCACCCGAATTGGTAGAGGACGTGGAAGAATACGAAGTCGAAAAAGTACTAGACTCGAGAAGACAAGGAAGGGGGCGTAAGCTCCAATATCTCATCAAATGGAAGGGCTATCCCGACTCGGACAATCAATGGGTCCCGTGGAACGATGTCCATGCGGAGGAGGAGATAAGGAAGTTCAAGCAGTCCAATCCGAGAGCCGAAACTCACATAAAAGCAGCGGCTATTGGACAAACGAAAACATTGTCCCCCACTACAATGGCCAATGTCCCACTCACCACAATCACCATTAACTTTCCTCCCGTCGACACCCTCGACACCTTCGACACATATGACACATCCAACAACGTGGATGACCCCTTCTGCTCCGCCCTCGAGCAGGTCCGAGCAGTCGCAGAACGAGACAGAGACGAGCGCGAACAACAAGAGCGGGACCTGGCCGAGGCTCGCCGGCGATTCCCCACACCCGCAAGCGGAAGAGTGGAGGCAGATGAGGAAGGACTACGGGTTGCTGAAGGAGGTAATGACTTCCTGGAGGCTGGACCAGGTGACGAAGATGACGCCGAAGGAGAGGCGGATGAGGATTCAACGGCTAATGAGGCAAGTATCCTCCAGCCCTCCACCGCCTTCACATCCACCACCGCTGTCGATCGCTACGACAGTGACGAGTCCTCCGACGGCTCATACCATGACGCCAACGTCATCTGCACACGGTGCGACAACCCTCAAAGCTACTGCCATTGCGCTCCCATGCGCATCCCACCCTGAATCAACAACAACAACGACGAAGAAGACATTGCCGACGAAACCATGGATGACGAGGGACGAGCACCACCGGTTGCTGTCGTCTATGGACCGACTGCGGAGGAAGGGTACGCCATGCGGGGACTACCGTCCTACGCCGAAGCCCGAGACTCATCACCCGTCCATACGCGCCGAGCGCATGCGCCGAGGCGCCCTATCCGTGCCCTATCGCCTACCCCCAGCGGCTTCGTCCTCAACAACGGGATGAACTGGGTGCCCATGGTGATCGAACACGAGGGTCGATGCATCCCCGCCAGGTATGTGCGGGTGAGGATGCTCGACAACCCCGAGGTGTTCGGAACGATGGGGCGAGCTTCGCCCATCTACCGCGGGGACATCCACGCCGAACCGTGCAGAGATATGGGGCCCGCAGCTGAGTACTCCCGCGAAGATCTACAATATCTTTGCGCTGACTTCCGGGGACGGCGTCAGGTGGATGAGGCTCTCGCTCGGCTGGGAGACATCTCCCTCGCAGCCGAAGTGAGACGCTACCGCGCGTCTCAGGAAGTCATCAAAGAGTTGGAGGCGGCGATCAAGAAACTCGAAGACGATATCTTCGTGCAGGTCGACCACGCGCGACACTCGGCGAAGCGGTTGGGGAGGGCTCACGCTATATTGAGGATACGTGATGAGCACGAGACGGACGTCGGACTAACAGCGGTACCAAATTGGGTAGTAGAGCGAGGGCGCTCACCCTTGTGAAGGGGGTGATGTAACGTCCCAGGTCACGGCATGTATCTGACCTAACCCATAAGTCATGGGACATCCAGGAGTAACGGGTTCGAGTGCGGTAAGGGGGATGACGAGTCGCTCCCTAATACTTACCAAGAATAGTGGACGATTACTGATGAGCTGACTGAAGCTTACTGTACGATTACCGAGCATTAGTGGACGATTACACAGCGTAGTAGTAGTGGCGGTCTCGCTGACGAAGGCGGGCCATCGCATTAGTACATAAGGAAGCTATCGACTGATGTAGTCGATAGCTTGGATTTCTTGTAACATTCTCGCCTTGTTATCCAAGTCGTGGTTTCTACTCTCTCTCTCTCTTCGTCCTCTTGGACCGCGTCAACAGTGAAGACTCCGCCTTTGAGCGTTGAGACGATACTCTGCCTTTGAGCTAGAGTCATTTGGACCGCTGAGTCACCGCGTTCATCTCACGTGCCTAAGTCAGGCTAAGCGTGCACTTTGCACGTAACAATGACCCACCTATTCATGGCCATCCAGGAATCAACCGAACAACGCAATTGGTGGAGCGCCACTATTGGTGGCCAACAATGAAACAAGACATTGCGGACTACGTCCGAGGATGTGCGGAATGTCAACGATGCAAGGTCAACACGCAAAAGACAAGAGCGCCATTGCAGCCAATATTTCCACAGACCGAGGCATTACCGTTCGAGGTGGTAGCAATGGACTTCATTACTAAGCTTCCCGTATCAAGGGGGTACGACTCGGTACTCACAGTCACAGACCACGACTGCTCCAAGGCAGCCATCTTCATACCATGCAAAGAGGAAATCACGGGAGAAGAAACCGCGGCATTATACGCGAAGCATGTCGTAGCGCGGTTTGGACTACCCTCGAAAATCATCAGTGACAGAGACCCCCGATTCGCGTCAAAGTTTACAAGAGAACTGTGCCGAGTCCTAGGAATACGACAGAACATCTCAACAGCCTACCATCCACGAACGGATGGACAATCGGAACGAACCAACCAGTGGCTGGAGCAATACCTCAGACTTTGGGCTAATGAAAGACAGAACAATTGGGCGGACCATCTGGCGTTAGCGGAGTTCGCACACAACAATTGGGCCAATGAGTCCACACGCGAAACACCATTCAGGTTACTAATGGGCTATCACCCTATTACTAACTGGACAGATAAGAAATCACCAATACCAAGGGTCGAGAAGCGACTAGAACAATTAAAGGAGATACGGGAGCAGGCACAAAATCACATGCGGCGCGCACAACAGTCATGGATCAAGCATTGTGACACCCCCAAATACCAGATAGGAGACAGGGTCTGGCTCGAAGGACGCCACCTACGTACTAACCAACCAACCACGAAGCTTGCACCTAGGAGACATGGGCCATTTCGGATAGTCCAGGTGATGTCTCCTGTAAACTATCGACTCGAGCTTCCCACACAGTGGAGCATCCATGATGTCTTCCACACAGATCTCCTGACCCCTTACAAAGAAACCAAGACTCACGGCGTAAACTATCAGCGCCCACCACCAGAATTGGTAGGAGACGTGGAAGAATACGAGGTCGAAAAAGTACTAGACTCAAGAAGGCGTGGAAGGGGGCATAAACTGCAATACCTAATCAAGTGGAAAGGCTACGCCGACTCGGACAACCAGTGGGTCCCGTGGGACGACGTGCATGCGGACGAAGAGATAAGGAAGTACAAACAAGCCAATCCAACTGCCGAGACTCACATAAAAGCAGCCTCGACCAGACCTCTAGTGGACGCATCTTCTAAACCCACTCTTAACATGTCCCATGTCCCACTCACCATCATCAGCCTTGACTTCCCTCACACCAGCGGGCTCACCACATACGACGACAACAACAATGTGGACGACCCATTCTGCTCCGCCGTCGAACACATCAGAGCAGCCGCAGCACGCGACCAAGAAGAACGAGAACAGCAAGAACGAGATGTGGCCGAGGCTCGCCGGAGATTCCCCACACCCGCAAGCAGAAGAGTGGAGACAGATGAGGAAGGACTACGGGTTGTTGAAGGAGGTGATGACCTCATGGCGACTGGACCAGGTGACGAGGATGACGCTGCAGGAGAGACGGACGAGGATACAGAAACTGATGAGGCAAGTATCCTCCAGCCCTCCACCGCCTTCACGTCCACCACCGCTGTCGATAATCACGACAGCGACGAGTCCTCCGACGGCTCATATCATGACGCCAACGTTATCTGCACCCAGTGCGATAACCCCCAAGAATACTGCCACTGCGCTCCCATGCGCATCCCCCCTCGAATCACCAATGAAGAAGAAGAAGGAGACATTGCCGACGAAACCATGGATGACGAAGGACGAGCACCGCCGATTGCTGTCGTCTACGGACCGACTGCGGAGGAAGGGTACGCCATGCGAGGCCTACCATCCTACGCTGAAGCACGCGATGCCTCACCCATCCATACGCGCCGAGCGAATGCGCCGAGGCGCCCTATCCGTTCCCTATCGCCTACCCCCAGTGGCTTCGTCCTCAACAACGGGATGAACTGGGTCCCTATGGTCATCGAGCACGAGGGGCGTCGCATCCCTGCCCGATATGTGCGGGTGCGGATGAGCGACAACCCAGAGGTTTTCGGGACGATGGGGCGTCACACGCCAGTATACCGAGGAGACATACACGCCGAACCATGCCGAGACATGGGGCCCACAGCTGAGTACACCCGCGAAGAGCTACAGTACCTATGGGCTGACTTCCGAGGACGGCGCCAGGTTGACGAGGCCCTTGCTCGGTTGGGGGACATTTCCCTAGCAGCTGAGGTGAGGCGCTACCGCGCGTCCCAGGAAGTCATCAAAGAGCTCGAGACGGCGATTAAACGGCTCGAGGACGACATTTTCGTCCACGTTGACCGTTCGCGTCACTCAGCAAAGTGGTTGGGTAGGGCTCACGCCCTTCTGAGGATACGAGACAAGCACGAGACAGACATAGGGTTAACCGCAGTGCCCAATTGGGTAGTGGAGCGAGGGCGCTCACCCTTGTGAAGGGGGTGATGTAACGTCCCGGGTCATAGTAGGTATCTGACCTAACCGATAACCGAGGGGGCGTGATCAAGGGGACACTTACTGTACTATACGGATCGCTGACGGACGGATTACTGTACGATGACTGATCAATGACTGATCGATGACTGATCACTGACTGATAGCTGACTGACGACCTACGATACGATGACTGTACAACTGTGGACAATTACCTAGCAGACTAGTAGTAGTGGCGGTCTCGCTGACGAAGGCGGATCGCGCGAATAGGTTATAAGGAAGCTATCGACTGTTGTAGTCAATAGCTTGGATTTCTTGTATCACTCTCGACTTGTTATCTGAAGCTGTGTTCTCTCTTTCCCTCTCTCATCCTTCGGGGTCACGACTCATGTATCAAACGACAAAGCAAGAGCTCCGCCTTCGAGCGTTGAGACGATACTCAGCCTTCGCGCTAGAGTCAGGAATTCGCTAAGTCACCGTGTTCATCCCTTGGTCGCCTAAGTCAGGCCCACGTGCTGCCCGCACGTAACATAAAGTAAACCATTTACTTTGTTTATATTTACTATCTATTTACTTGTATGGCAGTATGTGTCACGAACCTATACCTTGGTCCATGACTTACCCATGAAACTCAAGAGTGTGCAAGGGAATGCGCACACAAACCCAGGAATACGGAGTATTGGTCTAGTGGAACTAACCAAGACGACGTGTGTGAAAGGATTGGATAATCCTTTCCTTCCTATTCAAGAAAGACCCGGTCCGGAACCAGGACTTACCAAGCGAAAGGTCGGATGACCTCACATGACTTGTTTGTTGATCAATCAACAAAGATCGTTGATTGATAAACAAAGTCCGTTGATCGGTAAACGAAGATTGTTGATCAATCACCTGACAAGCTCCGCTTGTCAGGGATTAATGCTATTGGACGATATACTTAGAAACCTTCCAGCACATTCCATGCTATCTTTAGAACTCTTCTAGAGTATTCCATGGGCCCACCCGTGGATCAGAGTTGGGCCTCCCCTAAAGTACGCACAGACCATGTATTCAGGTATATAAGCTGGAGCAATGTAACAGACAGTCCCTCAGACTGTCCACTTGCGACATCCCCACTTGTACATTCCTGTCTTCTGAGCAGCTTCCCACCATTGGGTTGTTCCTCATCCTTGTCTTGTTACTCGTGGTCCATTGTTCCCTGTCCCTGTTCTATCTCCTTGTTGGTTCGATGTTAGCCACTCTGTTCCTTGTGATCCTTGGTCTCTCTGTTGCGTATAAACAGTGAGACACTCATCACAATATGTGTTTGATTTCGACTACAAAAGCGTTAACAGCTTTTGCAGTTCCCAGCGCAGTGAGTATGCGAGTTCACTTTGATTACATAATCAACACCTTCCTATTATGGTTGCATCCCACACGAGTTTTTGACCTGCTGCATATCGTATGGACTTACACTCTCAAAACGTTTTTGGTTTGGTTCGAACCTGGTTAGAACAGGTTCAGGAGGGTTCGGGGAGTGGCCGAACCGCGAACGGAACCGATGGTCCGGTTCAGGGCTGCACCCAAACCTGAACCACAAATTGTGGTCCGGTTCGGTCCGGTTCAGGTTCGGATCGAAGTTCGGAACCGAATTTTACCAACACTAAGTGTACGTAGTGTTGACCCTTCATGGGAATGTTGCATTGCATTTTGCAACCTCTTCTTGGCTTGATTGCAGGTCTGTGACAACTTGGAGGCCAGTAAGTGGAAGAAAAACTGTTTGGCAGGTGGATACCTTCAACATTAGGATGTTTTGCAAGCTGAAATGGTTGCTGTCACGAACTTGATGGTGAATTTGTGGCTGATATATCACCAAGTGTGGTTAGACTCTGAAGTTGATATATCATTTTGCAACTCACTTAGAGAGGTGGCCAGGAGTGCTTGACGACAATGGCATCTGAATTCACACGATGGGTTGCAAATGAGGGTGGAGCCGGCAAGATGCATTACCCACTTGTTTGGTGGAAGGTATTTCATTGTGTGTGGCTAGTTACATCCTCCAAACTTATAATACCTCATATCAGGCTCACACAAATGAGTTCCTGGTCATTTCTCAGATGGCACAGGACTTTCTCGTGGTCATGGGGACTTCAGTTTCGGTAGAGCGACTTTTTTCAAGCTTGCAACACATTTGCAGGGACATGTGATCATTGTTGAAGGCTGAGTTTATCTCAAATCTTCTGTTGACAAAGAAATGGTTCCAAGATCCTGCCATTTTCGAGAAATCTTTTAATGTCTCATAGTAAATTGTTTTATAAATAGTATTTACTGTTTATAAACTGTTTACAACCGTTTACTATCTACTTACTGGGTTTGGAGTAAACATAAACTAAACAGTTGGAGCCTTACAAGGACAGTGGTGGGCTGCGGGAATCGAATGAGGTGGTCACCTATAAAAGCATGGCCAGTAATAAGGCGGAAAAGAGTTGATTGTATCAGCCTGCTCCAAAAGGCAGACCTGAAACACCTTATCATAACAAAACCGTTGTATAATACATGAGCCAGGGTTGTATCAGTATCTAGCGTAGCGTGATAATCTCTGCCGGTGTAACAGTTCGACATGGGGGCACAGTAAGCGGGATGACGAGTCGCTCCCAAATACTTACTCAGTGGACTGGACTATTACTAAGGCTTTTAGCAAGCACTTACTGTACAATTACTGAGCGATTACTGTACGATTACCGAGCATGACTGATAAGTAGTAGTAGTGGCGGTACCACTGATAAGAGTGGATCATTATAAGGAAGCTGTCGACTGATGTAGTCGGCAGCTTGGATTTCTTGTTACCTTCTCATCTATGTCTCAATCGAATCAGCTTCCTTCAGATTCCACCAAAGTCTCGAACCACTGTGTGGAAGGAACAGAAGCGCAACTTGAACTCCGCCTTCGCGTGTTGAGATGATTACTCAGCCTTCGTGCTTGAGATGATTACTCAGCCTTCGTGCTTGAGATAGGAATTGCTAAGTCATCGCGTTCACCTTACATCGCCTAAGTCAGGCTTACGTGCAGCTCGCACGTTACATTAAATCCAAGCTCTTCAATAGAAACATCGAACACCGTGGCGACCATCAATACCAAGGACGGGTGGGATTTTCAACCCTATCGAATCGAATCAAGAGAATGAGACGCCCCTGCTCGCTACCTCATAGGACGAGTCAGGTGGAGACACATACCTGATACAAGGAGGAGTGACGAAAACAACACAGGATACTATGCGGAAGCAGCTACCGTGCAAAGGTATCATCCAGTAATCTTCAACAGAGAACACTGTTACTGGGTCGAACTCAGGTGGAGTAACACCAACAATTACTTTGAAGCAATGCGACCAGCAGCCGACAACCTACACATCAATGTACCACTAACAGACGCATGACCAATCGAACAACAAGGACCTATAGACGGTCAAGAAGATCAAGAGCTCGAATCAGAGCCACCACGAGCCGAATTCCAATTGCGGTCGCATACACCAGCTGCATCAAGCAATACTAGCGAACGACCACCAACCGCACACAGTGAAGAAGCGGAACCCAAAGAGATAGCAGTACAATCACCAGAAGTAGATGCACTCGCCGTGCAAACAGCTGAGTTACATATTCCCGAACCAATCAGGGGAATACCATACAGCTACATGACAACCCAGACAGAAGTATCGCTGCCTCAGCTTGTCATAAACGAACAGACAGGCCATATCCAACCACTACAACCAGAAGATATGGAAGCCATCAACCGAGCCGTGGGACCAGACGTCCCCGACCCCCAAGTAACTATGAAGGGGATATGTTCTATGAATTCAGGCTCAATGAAACAGGGTACCATCACCCGATAACAGACCCTTCCCGCCAAGGAGAGAACCACCGGGAGGAGGACCACCAGGAGGAGGACCACCCAATGGCGGATGGCTGCAAGGAGGAGGAGGAGGAGGACCACCACTGGCAGGACCAGCAATAGCGCCTCAACAAGGAGGAAACGATAAATTTATTGGCAATCCACGCCAATGTTCACAGGATCAAGGTCCCAGGCCGAAGCATTTATCCTTCAATGGGAGGTATATGCGGGAGTCAATGCCAACCACTCAGCCATGAGGAACAAGTACCAAAAAGCTATGTTGTTCCTCACATACATACAGGGAAACGCGGTTAACCAGTGGGTAATGTCCGCAAGCCGATGGCTCGTCAATGAGGTAGCCACCGGAACAGATCAATTTGATAACAGGCTATGGGAAAACCTGCTCAACGCCTTTCAAAGGCAGTTCGGTGACGTTCTCAGCAAGGAATGTGCCCAAGCCCAGCTCGACGCTGGGATACACATGAAGGATGGAAGAATTGACGACTATATCGCTCAATTTGAACAACTAGTTCGACACGCAGGATATAACATCAATGCCAAACAAACACTCAAGTACTTCACAAAGGGACTGCCGCAAGCCCTATACGAGACGATGTATCAACACGACAACCCACGAAACTATGAAGAATGGAGGGTGTCCACCTTGAAAAGGCAACAAAAATGGATTCACATGCAAACGGTTCAAGGAAACCTAGACGCCTTCAAGCCAGGAAGAGCCCCTGGTGGAGCACTAGCCAAGTTACTCGCACCACTCCAGAATGATGACCGAATGGACACATCAGCAGATCGAGTACGAGGACGGTAGCTGGAGCGGAAGATATCCTCAATAACAACTACAGGCGAAACAATAATCCACCGCGACCACCATACGCACCGCGAGGAGGATTCCTCCAACGACAAAGAGAGTTCAAATGCGACCATAGTCAAATGCAGTGTTACAACTGCCAGAAGATGGGCCACATCAGTCGTGACTGCAGGCAACCCCGACAATGTCGCGAGATACAGTCACGAACAACGGAGACTGCGCCAACTAAAGAAGAAAAGGTGGCAGAATGGTTACGAGGAGTAGCAGGCGACGATGAAGAAGTAAAGGACCTGGTCCTACAACAGCTGATGGGACAGGATTTTGGAAGTGCCTAAACCCAGCGGCCTGGGTAAGGGCAATACATTGTAACTCTGTGTATATCATGCACTACCATTCTATGAGAGTACCAGTGTCAATTCACGCAAGTTACAATATGGCCGACATCAAAGCATTAGTGGACTCAGGAGCCACTGACAACTTTATACACCCAAACTTCGTTAAACGAATGGGGCTGGGACAACGGGCACTAGATAAGCCCAAAAACATTTATAACATTGACGATACCACTAATAAAGTGGGACAGATCACACACTATCTGACGCTTAATGTGGAAACAGGAGGCACCACAAGAGAAATGTGCTTCCTCATTACTGACATCGGCAAAGAAGATGTGCTGTTGGGATATCCATGGCTCACCACCTATGAACCCTGGTTCAGCTGGCGCCATGCCACTATAGATGAGAAACAACTCCCTATAGTTCTACACTCTGTTAACCCAAACGATAGAAGAGCAGTATTAGCAAAACTGCTAACAGAAGAACAAGAAGATGCAAAGGTGTCACAAATGTTCACCATAGAAGCAAAAGAGCAAGTAGTGACCGAACTAGAGGAACAAGTGTATGGACGACGATCAGCAGTGGAACTAGCGGTCGACGCCAAACAATACACAAAAGAAGTCAAAATCCTGCAAGAATATCAATGCTTTGCAAAGTATTCAGCGAAGAAGAGTCGAAGCGATTCCCACCAAAAAGAAGTTGTGATCACGTGATCGACTTCAAAACAGGAGTACCAGATGTCATAGACTGCAAGGTATACCCTATGACAAGGGTTGAAGATGCAGCTCTAGACGATTTCATCGACGAACAAGTAGAAAAGGGATACATTCGTCCCTCAAAATCCCGTATGCATTGTCCTTTTTCTTTATCAAAAGAAGGACGGAAAACTACGACCGGTACAGGACTACTGACAGATCAACGAATGGACAATAAGAAACCAATACCCACTCCCCCTCATTGACGATCTTATCAGAGACCTTGGGGGAGCACAAATATTCAGCAAACTCGACATACGACAGGGATATAACAATATACGGATCAAAGAGGGAGACGAGCACAAAGCAGCATTCAAAACACGCCGTGGACTCTTTGAACCAACTGTAATGTACTTTGGATTGTGTAACTCACCTGCCACATTCCAAAGTTTCATGAACAAAATCTACCGACCAACCATCGCAAAACACGAGGCCATAGGAACCACAATCAGGGTCTACATAGACGACATCGCGATAGCAACAAAACGACAACCCCAATCCCTCAAAAAGCACCAAGACACGGTTTGCAACGTATTGGCAATTGCCCAAAAACACGACCTATTTTTCAAACCGGAAAAATGTGTCATTAACGCTCACAGTATTGATTACCTGGGGGTAATCCTTGAAGAGGGGGTGACACATATGGACCCCGTCAAAATTTTGGGTGTTTGGGATTAGCCGTCACCCTCATTGGTAAAGGACATACACTCATTCCTCGGTTTCTGCAACTTTTATTGGCAGTTCATCAGAGGCTTCGCCACCATCGCAAAACCACTAAACGAACTAACATGCAAAGATGAACCTTGGCAATGGGGAACAAAACAACAAACGGCATTTGATACACTCAAACAACAAGTCATCAAAGAGCCAATTCTTGCACACACCGATCAAACTCAACAATTCGACCTAGAAGTGGATGCATCAGGATTTGCAGTAGGAGCGGTACTGCTACAAAAGAAACCAGACGGCAAACGACATCCTGTGGGGTATTATTCAGCAACACTCAACGCGGCTGAGCGCAACTACGACATTTACAACCTCGAGTTGTTGGCCATAGTAAAAGCACTGAGGAACTGGAGACATTTGTTGGCAGGATCCCCACATAAAGTACGCATATTCTCAGACCATCTTAACCTTCGGTATTGGCGAGATCCCCAGAAAATTAGCCACCGAATTGCCAGAGAAGTCTTGGAACTAGCGGAATATAACTTCGAAATACATCATGTCAAGGGAACCGCTAATGGAAGAGCTGACGCACTATCTCGACGCCCTGACTACGACCAGGGAGAGAAGGACAACGAAGATGTTACAGTCCTACCAAACAAATTGTTTGTACGGACTACCACAACCACCCCACAACAAGACGAGCAAAGGATATGCAAATGGGTTGATCCTCATAAACTAACCAAAGCCGACGGGCTTTGGTGGTACCAAGGACAGAGGCTAGTTGTCACAGGGATGATGAAAGAGATCAGAGAAGTAATCTCTACCCACCATGACCTGCCTGTTCATGGCCACCCAGGAATAAACCAAACGACACAACTAGTGGAGTGCCATTACTGGTGGCCCACAATGAAACAAGATATCGCTGCTTATGTCCAAGGATGTGCAGAATGTCAGCGATGCAAGGTCAATACACAAAGAACAAAAGCACCTCTACAACCAATATTCCCAAAACCGGAAGCAACACCATTTGAGGTAGTAGCGCTGGACTTTATCACCAAACTCCCAGTATCACAAGGGTATGACTCCGTACTCACCATCACTGACCACAATTGCTCGAAAGCATCAATATTCATACCATGCAAGGAGGAAATCTCGGGAGAGGAAATTGCAATACTATATGCCAAACATGTCATTGCGCGGTTTGGATTACCAACAAAAATCATCAGCGACCAAGACCCTTGATTCGCATCAAAGTTCACGAGGGAATTATGCCGAATCTTGGGGATACAACAAAATATCTCGACGGCCTATCACCCACGGACAGATGGACAATGAGAGCATACCAACCAATGGTTAGAACAATACCTCAGGTTCTGGGCTAATGAGAGACAGGACAATTGGGCCGATCATTTGGCACTCGCTGAATTCGCACACAACAACTGGACTAATGAGTCCACGCATGAATCTCCATTCCAATTACTAATGGGATATCACCCCCTTACTAATTGGACAGATAAGAAATCACCAATACCGTGAGTAGAGGCCCGACTAGAACAATTGAAGGAGATAAGACACCAGGCACAAGAGCAAATGCGCTGCGCACAACAGTCATGGATCAAACATCGTGACACCCCTAGATATCAAATAGGAGACAAGGTCTGGCTCGAGGGGCGCCACCTGAGGACCAACCAGCCAACCATTAAGCTCACGCCCAGAAGACACGGACCATTCAAGGTTGTGCAGGTGATGTCCCCTGTCAACTATTGACTCAAACTTCCCATGCAGTGGAGCATCCATGATGTCTTCCACACAGATCTCCTTACACCTTACAAAGAAATGCTGATTAACGGCATAAACTATCAACAGCCACCACCAGAATTGGTAGGAGACGTGGAAGAATACAAAGTCGAAAAAGTACTAGATTCAAGAAGATATGGATGTGGGCACAAGCTCCAATACCTTATAAAGTGGAAAGGCTATGCCGACTCGGACAACCAGTGGGTCCTGTGGGACGACGTTCATGCGGAGGAAGAGATAAGGAAATTCAAAAAATCTAATCCACAATCCGAAATTCACATAAAAGCAGCAGTAACTGAACGACCAAAGCCATCAACCTCCCCTACAATGTCTCATGTCCCACTCACCATTATCAACCTTGACGAGCTCCCCTACGCCAATACCCTCACCACATACGACACCACCAACAATGTGGACAACCCTTTCTGCTTGGCAATTGAACATGTCAGAGCAGTTGCCGAGCAAGACCGAACAGAACAAGAGCAACACGAGCAAGACCTGGCCGAGGCTCGCCGGCAATTCCCCACACCCGCAAGCGGAAGAGTGGAGGACGATGTGGAGGGATCACCAGTTGCTGCAGAAGGTAATGGAGTCCTGGAGGCAGGATCAGGTAGTGAGGATGACAGCGACGGAGAGGTGGACAAGGATACAGTGGCTGTTGAGGAAAGTGTCGCCCAGTCCACCACCACTCACACCTCCACCACAGCCGTCGACCGAACCAGCGAAGAAGAACACGACGAAAGCGACGCATCCTACCTCTATGCACACGTTGTATGCACCCAGTGTGACAACCCCCCCAACTATTGTCACTGCGCACCGCTACGAGTTCCCCCATGCATCACCAACGTTACTGTAGTGTTATCACCTAACGCTGGTTCAACTTGAACCGATCTGCGGCGTGATACTCGAGTGTATGGATGAATCTTGACAATCACAGGCAACTCAACTTAGTTGCACAGCCACTAGGTCGCTTGGTTGACACTAGGGTATCCTGAAGGACAAGCTTCAATCGATAGATTGGAAGAGAAGAGAATAGACAAGTGGTGATGATTCAAGAAGACCAATCTAGAGAGCCTTGGTCTTTACTACACGACTTATATACAGTTACACGCTGGCTTTAAAGCGCAGCTTAGAATCCAAACCCTAGTATAACTATCCTAGTAATGAGTCACTACAATAACCTGAAACACCAGCAAACCCAAACACTGGCAACGCGTAAGTGTCCATGACTAATAACGGCTTACTATCGTAGTCATAACCAAGTAGTAAGCGTCCCGAACTCCGAGACCTCGTAACGATGATGACTGTTAGTCCGTGAGATGTCAAACTGTGACAGTTACCGAAGTGTCACGAACCGTGCCATGCGGTCATGTGACATTCGGCGCACGTACAAGAGTGCGCACTGCCTGCGAAGGCACGCAAAGAATATCGTGCCGCGAGACATCGCGTGATAAGAATATGTTTGGGTTTCATGTGACTGAGAAGAGTTCCAGTCATGTGACCGGGTCGGGCTTATGCCCATGCCGGCTTATCAGAAGCCGAGGTCGTTCCAGGCCCTTATCTTGGGGTTCTGATGGATATTTCTGATGGACTAGCCACATTGAGTGTTATCTCTGTTTGGGTGAGTCATAGTGACTCTTATCCCTGATGGCCCTTAAGGCAGTTCGCCTCATGTTGTGGGGCCGTGGCGCATCATTGATGGACTGATGTTATTGGAGGATAAGCCGTATGCTTATCTCTCTTATTGTTACGATTGTGGTCTGACTTAGACCCTACACGCGATGGCGAACAACGTGACTTAGCAAAACGTGTCAACGCACGAAGGCGTGACTTGTCTTCAAGGACTCTTGAAAGAGCCTTCCTAAGAGAGGCGACCTGAGGCGAGCGAGAGAGAGAGGAATCTCGACTAGATTCGACGGTGGTACAAGAGAGTCAAGCTGTCGACTACATCAGTCGACAGCTGCCTTATATCTAATCTTGACTGTACGCCTTTGTCAGCGATACAGCCACTACTACTACTGCTTGGTAACGTCCACTAATACTAACACCACAACTACTACTCATCAGTCATCGTACAGTAGGAATCCTCAGTCATCGTACAGTAAGAGTATCAGTAATCAGCATCATAGGTATGAGTAAGATTCGGGAGCGACTCGTCATCCCGCTTACGAATGTCAACTAAAGCCAGATCGTAACATCACCCCCTTTACAAGGGTGAGCGCCCACGCTCTACAACCCAACTAGTTACCGTGGTAAGTCCGACATCGGTCCCGTGCTCGTCGCGCACCCTCCGAAGGGCCTGAGCGCGTCCCAATCACCTTGACGAATGCATGGCCCTGTTGATGTGGACGAAGATGTCGTCCTCCAGCTTCCGGATCGCTTGCTCGAGCTCGGCCACGACTTCCATGGACGCGCGGTAGCGTCTCACCTCGGCTTGGAGGGAGATATCCCCCAGCCTGGCAAGGGCTTCGTCTACCTGTCGCTTTCCACGGAAGTTAGCGCGGAAGTATCCGAGCTCTTCACGCGTGTACTCAGCTGCGGGGCCCATGTCTCGGCATGGTTCGGCATGGATGTCAGCTCGGTAGATGGGGGAGTACTTCCCCATCGTTCCGAACACCTCGGGGTTGTCCAACATGCGGACTCGTATGTACTTGGCTGGGATTCTTCGCCCCTCGTGTTCGATGACCATTGGTACCCAATTCATCCCGTTGTTGAGGACGAATCCGCCGGGAGTAGGCGATATGGGACGGAGAGGGAGTCGCGTCGCATTCGCTCGGCGCGTAGCGATGGGCGATGGGTCGCGTTCTTCCCTATAGGGGGGTAGACCGCGCGCTTCGTATCCTTGCTCCGCCGTTGCTCCGTAGATAACAGCAACTGGAGGTGGTCGTGACGCGTCATCCTTGGCTTCGCTGGCAATGAGGCGGACTTGGTGAGGTATAGGGAGGGGAGCGCAGTGGCAATAGTGGGGGGGGTTGTCGCATTGAATGCAGACGACCCTTGCTGCGTGGTAGGACTTGTCGCTGCTGTCATCTTCATCTTCGCTGTCGTCATCAACGGCAGTGGTGGCGAGCGACATGGCTGATTGATTGGCACTGCCGACGGCGGTAGTACTGAGGGAGGTGGCGGACTGGTCGATACTTGCTTCGTTAACAGGCGTATCCTCATCCTCCTCTCCGCTGCAGTCTTCTTCACCACTTGGTCCATCTTCCATGTGGTCATCACCTCCTTCAATAGGCCGTACTCCCGCCTCATCGTCCTCCATTCTTCCGCTTGCGGGTGTGGGAAATCGCCGGCGAGCCTCGGCCAGGTCTCGGGTGGCTTGGTCTTGTTCGGCGACGGCTCTAACATGCTCAAAGGCTGAGCAGAACTGGTCGTCGACGTTGTTGTTATTGTCGTAGGTATCGAGGGTGTTGACGTAGGGGATGGCGATCTCGTCAATGTCGACAATGGTGAGAGGGACATGAGCCATTGAAGTAGTGGATGGGGAGGAGGATAATGTTTTCGACTCCAGTGAAGCTGCTTTTATGTGAACTTCAGCTTTCGGGTTCAATCGTGCGAACTTCCTTATCTCTTCCTCTGCATGGACATCGTTCCATGGGACCCACTGGTTTTCAGAGTCCGCGTATCCTTTCCACTTGATGAGGTATTGAAGTTTGCGCCCTCGTCCCGACCTCTTGGAGTCTATCACCTTTTCGACCTCGTATTCTTCCACGCCTTCGACCAACTCAGGTGGTGGGCGTAGATAGTTTGTGCCGTGCATGCATGTTTCTTTGTAAGGTGTCAACAAATCTGTGTGAAACACGTCATGGATCTTCCATTGCGGAGGTAACTTGAGCCAATAATTCACAGGGGACATCACCTGAACCACTTCAAACGGACCCTGTCTTCTGGGCGCCAACTTGGGGGTTGGCTGATTGGTTCGTAGATTGCGCCCATCTAGCCATACTTGGTCTCCTAGGGCATATTTGGGCGTATCTTTGTGTTTGATCCACGACTTCTGCGCCTTTATCATATTCTCCTGCGCGCTCCGATGGGCTTCCATCAATTGTTCTAGCCTGGTAGAAACACTAGGTAGGTTGATTGTCCCTGGCGCCCATTTATCTCTAGGGTGGTACCCCATTAGCGTGAAAAACGGGGTTTGTTTCGTGGTGCTGCTTATCGCGTTATTGTGAGCGAATTCCGCCAGAGGTAACTGTACGGCCCAGTTATCTTGCTTTTGATTTGCCCATAGTCTGAGGTACTGTTCCAACCACTGATTAGTGTGTTCCGATTGTCCGTCTGTTCTTAGGTGATAGGCTGTCGATATGTTTTGTTGGATTTGAAGGGTTTTGCAAAGTTCTCTCATGAACTTCGCTGCGAATCGAGGGTCTCAATCGCTGATTATTTTGCTCGGGAGTCCGAATCGAGGGAGCACCTTTTGAGCATACAACATTGCGGTTTCTTCTCCCGACATTGATTCTCTGCAGGGTAGAAAGATCGAGGCCTTGGAACAGTCGTGGTCTGTGATCGTCAGTATTGAGTCGTATCCGTCTGATGGGGGTAACTTAGTTATGAAATCTATCGCAATGACTTCGAATGGGGTGGCTCCTAATTGCGGGTAGATTGGTTCGAACGGCGCTTTGGTGGGACAAGTGTTGACCTTGTGTCGTTGACACTCTGCGCATCCCTGCACATAGTTCACGATGTCGTTCTTCATGTTCGGCCACCAATAGTATCGAGCTAGTAGCTCCTGTGTCTTTGCTATTCCTGGGTGACCCGCCGTTAGTGTATCGTGATGTTGTTTTATGACACTTCTTAGCTCTTGGTCTTTGTTTGTGGTGACCACCACTCTTCCATTCTTGAACCAAACGCCATCTGTCTTTTTCAGTTCATGGGGATTTACCCATGCTTTGATTCGAGTTTCTTCTTGCTCGATGGGAATTGGCGTGATCCCTGTTATTGTCCGTATGAATATTTTGTTCGGTAGTACCGTGACTTTATCGTTGTCCTTTTCTCCAGTGTCGTAGTCTGGTCTTCTGGACAACGCGTCTGCTCTACCATTGGTTCGTCCTTTGAGGTGGTGTATCTCGATGTCGTACTCTTCTAGTTCCAGTACCTCTCGAGCTACTCTTCGACTGATTTTCTGTGGGTCTCGCCAGTATTGTAGGTTCATATGGTCTGAGAATACTCTGACCTTGTGCGGTGATCCCACTAATAGGTATCTCCAGTTTCGCAACGCTTTTACGATGGCCAATAGTTCCAGGTTGTATATGTCGTAGTTTCGTTCGGCTTCGTTGAGGGTGGCCAAATAGAATGCCACCGGATGTTTTTTGCCGTCAGCTCCCATTTGCATGAGGACTGCTCCCACGGCGAATCCTGATGCGTCTACTTCGAGGTCGTACTGTTCGTTTGGATTTGGGTGGACGAGGATCGGATTGGTCGTAATGCGTGATTTGAGTGTTTCGAAGGCGGTTTGGTGGGCTGGTCCCCAATGCCATTCGACGTCCTTCCTTGTCAGCTCGTTCATTGGTTTGGCGATATTGGCGAATCCTCGAATAAAAGGACAGTAAAAATTGCAAAAACCCAGAAAGCTGCGTACGTCTTTGACTTTCGTTGGTGTTGGCCATGTGCGGACCCCCGAGATCTTCGCCGGATCCATGCGCGTCATCCCCTTTTCAAGGATTACCCCCAGGTAATCAATAGATGGGACGTGAAATGCGCATTTGGATAACTTGAAGTAGAGGTCGTGGGTGGCTGCGACCGCGAGCACGGCTGAAACTGCGGCCGTGTGTGCTTGGGTTGTTTGTTTGAAAGAGCCGCAGTCATTGGTGGCTACGGCGATGTCGTCCATGTATATTCGGATGTGTGTGCCCTCCGTGGCGAATTTGGCGATGACCGGTTGGTATATTTCGTTCATGAAGGCCTGAAAGGTCGCCGGTGAGTTGCAAAGTCCGAAATACATGACCGTGGGTTCAAAGAGTCCTCGTCTCATCTTGAACGCCGCCTTGTGTTCGTCTCCTTCTTTGATCCTGATGTTGTTGTATCCCTGTCTGACATCGAACTTTGAAAATATAACCGCTCCTCCGAGATCGCGCATCAAGTCCGTTATCAGTGGAAGCGGATATTGATTTCGTACCGTCCACCGGTTTATGGCACGATAGTCCTGAACTGGTCGGAGCTTTCCATCCTTTTTCTTGATGAAGAAGAAGGAGGATGCGTAGGGCGACTGCGAGGGTCGGATATAGCCCTTTTTGAGATGTTCGTCAATGAAGGTGTCCAGGGCTTCATCTTCTGTCCGGGTCATTGGGTATAGTCGACATGTGATAGATGTTGGTGCGTTAGGTTGGAGTGTAATTGCGTGGTCGCAAGGTCGTCTTTCAGGCAACCTTGCTGATGCTTCCTCGTCGAATACCTTTTGAAAGGCTTTGTATTGCGACTGTCACGTGGTGACATCGTTCCGACCACTGCGCGCACAAAAAGTCGTAGGTGCACTCATGAGCACTGGAAGAACTGTCAAGACTACCCAGAAGCGCACACATGGGTATTAGGTCAGCCAACATATAGCGAAGAAGAAGAAGAGGTTCGCGCTCTCGTATGGGCCCAGGCAGACGGATATCCTGAGGCAGAAGAAGAAGACTATGAAGTAGAGGAGGATGAAGCCCTCCGTATACGCCAGTTAGTGAGTGGAATGATCGTCCACCCGTCGTCTCCAGACACTGGCACAAGTATCACAGGAAGAATGAGGGTCACGTGATCTGTCACGTGAAAGTCCCAGATCATGCCTTGTATCTGGTCTAACCCATAAGTCATGGGACTTCAAGGATGGAAGGTTTAGTAACGTTTCCTCGGATGTGAGATTCCCGAGAGGCTGAAGAAGAGGTCACATGTTGAAGAGAAGGTCAAGTCCCAGGTCACAGTATGTATCTGACCTAAGCCATAACTCAGGGGACTTCGGTGTTGTATCAAGAATGGAAGATTATGGAAGGTTCTAGAAGGGCCATGGTAGGCACGAGGTCAGAGGCGATTCCTGACAGCTGAAGGTCTAGACATTTCCTTTTGTGGTTCAAGTTCTGATGGAACAGGTTCTGATGCGCTGGTGTTGCGCCCTGACATTTGTTATCTTGGTTCTCTATTGTTCTAGTATTCTATGATGTCATTTGTGAGTCATGTGTTGTTCTTATCTCTGACTCATGGTTGTGTTATCTCTGACTCATGTGGGGCCTTATGCCTCATGTACTGAATGTTTCATGATAAGCCCCTGTGGCTTGATGGACAATTCCTATTGGCAGATAAGGTCGTAGGTCGTGTTTACTATAGTTCAAGCTCAGCTTTAAAGCTAGCTTGAAAGTACTATATATACTAGGCAGGTTTCGCCAGTAGTCGTTAGCTTAGTTGTTTTGGACTTCCACCTGTATTCCTCTCAGGTTCTATTCAAAGCATTCTCATAGCAGAGTCATTGGTCTGTGTGACTAGCATCTTATCTTGTTGCCAACTTGCGTGTCAAAGTTATCACCTTGTTAGGCCACTACAAGGGGACCATTTCTGGTTATTCGCCCTTCACGAGTTCTTGTTGAGTTGTAAGCCGTGCGCTTAGCTCATCGTTTGATTCAAGGAAGCCGTCGGATCCAAGTCGGATCAGCGTTTGGTGGAAACGCTACAGCGACGGTAGTTCAGCCTTTGTCTCGTCCTTGGGTTTGGCTGCGATTGCGTGTTCAACCGCGGGGATCATTACTCTTCGTCCCCTTGTTTCTTCGTCTTTTAATTGACCCTTGATGTGTTCTTTTGTCTCTGTTAGGAGGTGGGCCAGTACATTCCTCCTGTTGATTCCGCTAACTGTTTTGACAGTGACAGGGAGATGTGCCCGATTGATTGTTCCTCTTTTCCAATCGAACTGAGGTTCGTAGGCGGCTAGCCATGGGTATCCGAACAGTATGTCTTCCTTGCCTATGTTGGTGACTAGGAATCTCATCTCCTTGTCGTTCCCGTTGACGTTGACTCGGAGTATGACATATTGAGTTATATGTCCGGCTTTATTGGCTGTGTCATCGATATTGTAGATCCGTTTGGGCGTATCTAATGATTGTGTTTTTATCCCCATTCGTTGGAGAAAGCTTTCGCTCACAAAGTTATCTGTGGCTCCTGAGTCCACCAATGCTTTTACTTCGGCCATGTTGTAACGCGTGTGTAGTTGAACTGGGATTCGCATAGAATGGTAGCACATAATATACACAGAGTTACAACGAAGTGCCCTCACCCAGGCCGTCGGGTTCAGGCGTCTGAAAAATCCGTCCCCATCAACTTTTGCAAGATGAGGTCCTTCACCTCGTCTCCTTCACTGGCTACTCCTCTCAGCCAGTTTTCGGCTTTGTCTTCGTCGTTGGTTGGTTGCTCTTCAGTACTTCTTATCTGCTGTCTTTTGTTTTGACGTGGTTGGCGACAGTCTCGACTGATGTGCCCCATTTTGTCGCAATTGTAGCAGCGGACCTGACTGAAGTCAGGTCGATTTCTTCCCTGCCTTTGTAGGTACCCTCCCCTCGGAGGGAAGGGGGGTCGTGGGGCTCTGATGACGTCTTCTGCTCCTGCGAGTCTTCCTCTAGCTCGATCCGCGGAGGTATCCATTGCGTCGGGGTGGGGTAATGGAGCGAGCAGCTTTGCCAGTGCTCCCGATTGGTTCCTGTTAGCGGATCCTTTGAACATGTCTAGGTTTCCGCGCACCGTCTGCATGTGGATCCACTTTTGTTGTCTTTTGAGGGCCGATGCCCTCCAATCTTCGTAGGTCCTGGGGTCGTCGTGTTGGTACATCGCTTCATAAAGCGTCCTGGGCAGCCCTTTTATGAAGTATTTCAGGGTCTGCTCCGCGTTGATGTCGTATCCGGCGTAGCGAACGAGTTGTTCGTATAGAGCGATGTAATCGTCTATTTTTCCTTCCTTCATCTTGATTCCCGCTTCCAGCTGGGCTTGTGCTCTTTCTTTACTGAGTACGTCGGCGAATTGTAGTCGAAAGGCCTGTAGAACGTTATTCCACAGCCTGTTGTTGAACTGGCTGACGCCTCTGGCTACTTCTCGTACCAACCATTGGTTGGCCAACATGACCCAGGCGTTAACCAGGTCCCCTTGAACGTAAGTGAGGAACAACATAGCTTTTTGGTATTTGTTCCTCATAGCCAAATGGCTGGCGTTGACTCTGGCGTAGATTTCCCATTGAAGTATGAAACCTTCCACCTTTGACCTGTCTCCATTGAATAGGCTCGGGGGGTTCCCTATGAACTTGTCTGTGGCATGGCCACCTCCTGGGGGCATTCCTGGTGGTCCTCCTCCTCCCATAGGTGGTCCTCCGCCTCCCATGGGTGGTCCTCCGCCTCCCATGGGCGGTCCTCCGCCTCCCATGGGTGGTCCTCTTTGTTCGGGTTGTCTGTATGCTCTGCCGAGTTGCTCGTATGGTCGGGGAGGAGGTTCATTGTAATCAAAATCGAATCCTCCTGGCTGGTCTGGTTCGTCTGGTCCCATGGCTCGACGTGCCGCTTGTAGATCTTCTGGGTCCATGTTCACAACATGGCCTGTTCTTTCGTCGATAACCAGTGGGGTTGGTTCTTCGAGCTGTGTTTGAGTGGCCATTCTGATGGGGTCAGGGATGTGTAACGTAGCTGTTTGAGTGATGATTTCCTCAACTGCGGGTTCTTCTTCCTGAATGTAGATGGTTTCTGGTTCGTGGTTTATGGACGGAGTCAGGGCTCGTTCGCTCGTGTGGCTGGTGTCCATTCTTGCTGGTGTCCTGTGTCGAAGTTCTGGAGATAGAGGTTCTGAATGTGTGTCTTCCTCTGGTGCTCCGTCGATTCTTCCTTGCTCTTCGACTTCTCGTGCCTCTGATAGCAAGATATTGCAGTTGAGGTCGTCTCCGGCTGGTCTGGCTGCTTCAAAGTATTCTTGCGTTCGGTTCCACCTGAGTTCTACCCAACAACACCTTCCATGATGAAAGATGATGGGGTGGAATCGTTGGGCTGTAGCCGCTTTGGCGTAGTAACCGGTATTGAAGTGTTCTAATTCTCCACTTTGTCTGTCGTCTGGAATTGTCCTCCAATGGACTCGATTGATGACGTATCTTGCAGGGGCGTCTCTGTCCCTAGAGCTGATTATGAAGGGCTGGAATTCCCAACCGTCTTTGGTGGTGATTGGCGCCACGGCGTGTGGAAGGGAGCTTGACTCTAATGTTACGATTGTGGTCTGACTTAGACCCTACATGCGATGGCGAACAACGTGACTTAGCAAAACGTGTCAACGCACGAAGGCGTGACTTGTCTTTAAGGACTCTTGAAAGAGCCTTCCTAAGAGAGGCGACCTGAGGCGAGCGAGAGAGAGAGGAATCTCGACTAGATTCGACGGTGGTACAAGAGAGTCAAGCTGTCGACTACATCAGTCGACAGCTGCCTTATATCTAATCTTGACTGTACGCCTTTGTCAGCGATACAGCCACTACTACTACTGCTTGGTAACGTCCACTAATACTAACGCCACAACTACTACTCATCAGTCATCGTACAGTAAGAGTATCAGTAATCAGCATCATAGGTATGAGTAAGATTCGGGAGCGACTCGTCATCCTGCTTACGAATGTCGACTAAAGCCAGATCGTAACACTTATCATAGTTTAGCTTGGGACTCAGGTTGAAACCCAGTCCCTGGAGCAGTATATAGGTAGCAGCTTTGGGCAGTACGGTCCTTAGCTTTGTATTCTCATACCACCTCACGACTAGCATGGTTGGTCCCTGTTAATAGCATTGCTGTCCCTTCATTTGTGTCTGCTTGTCTTGTTGTCCCTTTGTGGACTTATCTATAGAGGCCTCATTATTTGGTCCTCTCTTGTCATCATTCGGCTATTCCAGGCGTCATTCGGAGTAGCGTCAACTCTCGTCAACGTCGAGTGTTCCAGTACTACAGGTCAAGGCAGTACTGAAGGTAGCGTTGGGTCGAAACGTTACACGAAAAGACCAATGATGACACAGACTGATCACCGCCAATTGCTGTTGTCTACGGACCAACGGCGGAGGCTGGATATGAGGTGCGAGGGTTACCACCATACCGAGAGGCACGGGACTCGTCCCCTTTCGTTGCACGCCGAGCGCATGTGGCGAGGCGCACTCTCCGTGCCCTATCGCCTACTCCCAACGGATTCATCCTCAACAACGGGATGAACTGGGTGCCCATGGTCATCAAGCACGATGGAAGGAGGATCCCCACCAAGTATGTGCGGGTCAAGATGTTAGACAACCTGGAGGTATACAGAACGATGGGGAGATATGCGCCCATCTATAGGGCCAATATCCACACGGAGCCGTGTCGGGACATGGGACCAGCAGCTGAGTATACCAGAGAAGAGCTGCAGTATTTTCGTGCTGACTTCCGGGGGAAGCAACAGGTAGACGAGGCCCTCACTCGATTGGGGGATATCTCCCTCCAAGCCAAAGTGAGGCGCTACTGCGCGTCTTCGGAAGTCATCAAGGAGCTCGAGCAGGCCATCAAACGGATGGAGGACGACATCTTCGTCCACCTTGATCGGGCGCAACACTCGGCAGCACAATTGGGATGGGCGCATGCCATTAGGCGAGTACGAGACGAGCACGAGACGGACGTTGGACTTACTACGGTTACTAATTGGGTCGTGGAGCGTGGGCGCTCACCCTTGTAAAGGGGGTGATGTAACGGTTCAACATGGGGGCACAGTAAGCGGGATGACAAGTTGCTCCCAAATACTTACTCAGTGGACTGGACTATTACTAAGGCTTTTAGCATGCACTGTCATGTTCTGATGTCGTTGACCATTGTAAGCAGGATGACGAGTCGCTCCCGAATCTTACTCATGCACACTATGATGATTACTGATATTATTACTGTACGATGACTGATGATTGTAGTAGTTGTGGTGTTAGTATTAGTGGACGTTACCAAGCAGTAGTAGTAGTGGCTGTATCGCTGACAAAGGCGTACAGTCAAGATACGATATAAGGTAGCTGTCGACTGATGTGGTCGACAGCTTGACTCTCTTGTATCATTCTCTGAATCTAGTCGGCTTCTATCCTCTCAGAAGTCCGTTCGCATTCGCTCCCTTAGGAAGGCACTTTCAGGTGTCCTTAGGTCTAGTCACACCTTCGTGTGTTGACGCATCCTGCTAAGTCACGTTACGTCGTCATCGCGTGTAGGGCCTAAGTCAGGCCACGCTGTGCCAGACATAACATTAGAGTCAAGCTCTTCTTACACGCCGTGGTGCCAATTACAACCAAAGACGGTTGGGACTTCCAACCTTTCCTAATCAACGCTAGGAACAGGGACGCCCCTGCAAGATATGTCATCAATTGTGTCTGTTGGAGAACAATCCCAGACGACAGAAGAAGCGGGGTGTTAGAACACTTTAACACCGGATACTACGCCGAAGCAGCCACCTCCCAGCGATATCACCCTATCATCTTTCATCACGAAAGGTGCTGTTGGGTCGAACTCAGGTGGAACCGAACACAAGAATACTTCGAAGCAGCCAGACCAGCTGGCGACGATCTCAATTGCAATATTCTCCTATCAGAAGCACGAGATATCGAACACCAAGGACCAATTGACAGGGCACCAGAAGAAGAACAACAATTGGAGCTTTTGTCTCCAGAACTCCAACATAGAACCCCAGCACGATCAGACACCAGTCACACAAGCAAACACGTCCACACCCCATCAATAGAAAACGAACCAGAAACAATCTACATCCAAGAGGACGAACCCGAGGTGGAGGAAATCACCACTCAAACAGCTACGTTACATATCCCTGACCCAATCAGAATGGCCACTCAAGTACAGGTCGAGGAACCTACTCCTTTGGTCATCGACGAAAGAACAGGTCATGTGGTGAACATGGATCCACAAGATATACAAGCGGCACGACGAGCCATGGGCCCCGACGAACCGGATCAGCCAGGAGGATTTGATTTCGATTACAACGAACCCCCTCCTCGCCCATTTGAACAGATCAACCGGGCATACAGACAACAGAATCAAGGAGGCCCTCCGTTTGGTGGACCGCCAGGAGGTGGACAGCCAGGAGGAGGACCGCCAGGAGGAGGACCGCCAGGAGGAGGACCACCGGGAGCACCCCAAGGAGGCGGCAATACCACAGACAAGTTCATAGGAAACCCCCCAACCCTGTTCAATGGAGACAGGGCAAAGGTTGAGGGTTTCATACTTCAATGGGAGATATACGCCGGAGTCAACGCAAGCCACTCGGCAATGAGGAATAAATATCAAAAAGCTATGTTATTCCTCACATATGTTCAAGGAGACCTGGTTAATGCCTGGGTCATGTCCGCCAACCAATGGTTGGTAAGAGAAGTATCTAGGGGTGTCAGCCAGTTCGACAATAGGCTGTGGAATAATATCCTGCAAGCCTTTAGACGACAATTCGCCGACGTACTCAGCAAGGAACGAGCTCAAGCCCAGCTAGACGCGGGAATCAGAATGAAAGAAGGCAAAATAGACGACTACATCGCGTTGTTCGAACAACTCGTTCGATACGCGGGTTATGACATCAATGCGGAACAAACCCTGAAGTACTTCATAAAAGGACTTCCCAGGACGCTTTACGAAGCAATGTATCAGCATGACGACCCAAGGACGTACGAAGATTGGAGAGCATCGGCTCTCAAAAGGCAGCAAAAGTGGATTCACATGCAGACGGTGCGAGGAAACCTAGACATGTTCAAAGGATCCGCTAACAGAAATCAAACGGGAGCACTGGCAAAGCTACTTGCCCCACTATCACACCCTGACGTGATGGACACGTCAGCAGACTGAATTAGAGGAAGACTCGCAGGAGCAGAAGACATCATAAAGAACCCACGACCTCCCTTTCCACCAAGAGGGGGGTACCTTCAAAGGCAGCAAGGAAGTCGACCAAACTTCAGTCAGACTCGCTGCTACAACTGCGACAAAATGGGGCACATCAGCCGAGACTGTCGCCAACCACAACGAAACAAACGCCAACAGATTAAGAGCGTCGAGGAGAAACCAGAGACGGATGAAGTCAAGGCAGAAAACTGGTTGAGAGGGGTAGCCAGCGAGGGCGACGATGTCAAAGACCTCATCCTACAAAAGTTGATGGGGACGGATTTTTCAGACGCCTGAACCCGACGGCCTGGGTAAGGGCACTCCATTGTAACTCTGTGTATATTACGCGCTACCGTTCTATGCGAATCCCAGTTCAACTACACACGCATTACAACATGGCCGAGATAAAAGCACTAGTGGACTCAGGAGCCACTGATAACTTTGTGAGCGACCGCTTTCTCAAACAAATGGGAATAAAAACATGGCTACTAGAGACACCCAAACGAATCTATAATATCGACGACACAACAAACAAAGCCAGACACATAACCCATTACGTTATTCTCCGCGTCAATGTCAACGGAGATAACAAAGAAATGAGGTTCCTGGTCACTGACATAGGAAGAGAAGACATACTGTTTGGGTATCCATGGCTAGCAGCTTACGAACCGCAGTTTGACTGGAAACGAGGAACAATCGATCGAAAACACCTTCCCGTCATTATCAAAACGATCAATGTAAACAACCGAAGGGATGTACTAAACCATCTCTTAAAGGGTCACATTGTGCAACAGTTACACAACGAAGAAACAAGGGGACGACGAGTGATGATCCCCGCAGTCGAACACGCGATCGCGGCCAAACCCAAGGAGGAGGAAAAAGCCACACTACCTTCGCAATACGAACCCTTTCGGAAAGTGTTCGACGAAGAAGCCTCAACACGACTACCCAACAGACGACATTGCGATCATGCCATCACGTTCCAACCTAACGCACCCACCTCAATCACATGTCGACTCTATCCGATGACTCGAACGGAAGATGAAGCCTTGGACGCCTTCATCGACGAACATCTCAAAAAAGGGTATATCAGACCCTCCCAGTCGCCTTACGCATCTTCCTTCTTTTTTATCAAGAAAAAAGATGGAAAACTTCGACCAGTCCAAGATTATCATGCGATAAATCGGTGGACGGTGCGAAACCAATATCCGCTCCCATTAATAACAGATCTAATGCGTGACCTCGGTGGAGCGGTCATATTTTCGAAGTTCGATGTTCGACAAGGCTATAACAATATCAGAATAAAGGAAGGGGACGAACACAAAGCAGCATTCAAGACAAGACGCGGACTTTTCGAGCCAATGGTCATGTATTTCGGCCTTTGTAACTCACCGGCAACCTTTCAGGCTTTCATGAACGAGATCTACCGACCCGTCATCGCCAAATTTGCAACGGAAGGCACGCACATCCGAATTTACATGGACGATATCGCTGTCACTACCAACGACTGTGGCACCATTCAAAAAACAAACGAGGCACACACCGCCGCCGTTTCTGCGGTTCTCGAGGTCGCCGCCGATCACGACCTCTACTTCAAACTATCGAAATGCGCATTCCACGTCCCGTCTATTGATTACCTGGGGGTAATCCTTGAAAAGGGGATGACATGTATGGATCCCGCGAAAGTGGCGGGGGTCCGCACATGGCCAACGCCAACAAAAGTCAAGGACGTACGCAGCTTTTTAGGGTTTTGCAATTTTTACCGTCCCTTTATTCGAGGTTTCGCCAACATTGCCAAACCAATGAACGAACTAACAAGGAAGGACGTTGAATGGCATTGGGGACCAGCCCACCAAACCGCCTTTGAAACGCTCAAAAATTGTATCACGAGTAATCCGATCCTTGCTCACCCAAATCCAAACGATCAGTACGACCTCGAAGTGGACGCGTCAGGTTTCGCCGTTGGAGCTGTACTCATGCAGAAGGGATCCGATGGCAAAAGACATCCAATAGCATTCTACTCGGCCACTCTCAATGAAGCCGAACGAAACTACGACATCTACAACTTGGAGCTATTGGCCATTGTGAAAGCATTGCGAAACTGGAGATATCTATTAGTAGGGTCGCCACATAAGGTCAGAGTATTTTCAGACCATATGAATCTGCAATACTGGCGAGACCCACAGAAGATCAGTCGAAGAGTAGCTCGAGAGGTACTAGAACTGGAAGAGTACGACATCGAGATACACCACCTCAAAGGACGAGCCAACGGGAGAGCGGATGCGTTGTCAAGAAGACCAGACTATGACACAGGGGAAAAGGACAACGAACGTGTCACTGTACTACCAAACAAAATATTCATACGAACAATAATGGGAATCTCATCGACCCCCATCGAACAAGAGGAAACCCGAATCACGCCATGGGTAAACCCCCATGAACTCAAAAAGATAGATGGCGTATGGTTCAAAAATGGAAAGGTAGTGGTCACTACAACAAAAGACGAAGAACTGAGGGAGATCATAAAACCATACCATGACGCACTAACGGCAGGTCACCCAGGGATAGCAAAAACACAAGAATTGCTAGCTCGACACTATTGGTGGCCAAACATGAAAACTGATGTGGTAAACTATGTACAAGGTTGCGCAGAGTGCCAGCGGCACAAGGTCAACACTCGTCCCACCAAGGCACCATTCGAACCAATCTATCCGCGGTTGGGAGCCAACCCATTCGAAGTCATCACGGTAGACTTCATAACTAAGTTACCTCCGTCAGATGGATATGATTCGATTCTGACAATTACCGACCATGATTGTTCCAAGGCGTCGATATTTCTACCCTGTCAAGAATCAATGTCAGGAGAAGAAACTGCAATATTGTATGCTCAGAAGGTACTCCCTCGATTCGGACTCCCGAGCAAAATAATCAGCGATCGAGACCCTCGATTCGCGGCAAAATTCATGAGGGAGTTATGCAAGACCCTTCAAATCCAACAAAACATATCGACGGCCTATCATCCGAGAACTGACGGACAATCGGAACGCACCAATCAATGGTTGGAACAATATCTCAGACTGTGGACAAACGAAAAACAAGATAACTGGGCTGCACAGCTACCTCTGGCAGAATTCGCTCACAATAACGCGATAAGCAGCACTACGAAACAGACCCCGTTTTTCACGCTAATGGGATACCACCCCAGAGATAAATGGGCGCCAGGGACGATCAGTCTGCCTAGTGTGTCGAGCAGATTAGAACAATTGACAGAAGCCCATCGGAGCGCCCAGGAAAACATGATAAGGGCTCAGAAGTCATGGGTCAAACACAAAGATACGCCCAAATATGCACTAGGAGACCAAGTCTGGCTAGATGGGCGCAATCTACGAACCCATCAACCCGCCGCCAAACTTGCGCCTAGGAGACAAGGACCGTTTGAGATTATCCAGGTGATGTCCCCTGTGAATTATCGGCTCAAACTACCTCCGCAATGGAAGATACATGACGTGTTTCACACAGATTTACTCACACCTTACAAAGAAACACGTATGCACGGAGTAAACTACTTACACCCACCGCCAGAATTGGTTGAAGGCGTGGAAGAATATGAGGTCGAAAAGGTGATAGACTCCAGAAGGTCGGGACGAGGGCGCAAACTCCAATATCTCATCAAATGGAAGGGATATGCGGATTCGGAAAACCAGTGGGTCCCGTGGAACGACGTCCATGCGGAACAAGAGATAAGGAAGTTCGCACGCTTGAACCCAAAAGCTGAAACTCACATAAAAGCAGCCTCGACAGTACCAAAGACGCTATCTTCCTCCTCACTAAACAACTCAATGGCTCATGTCCCTCTCTCCATTGTCAACCTTGACGAGATCACCATCCCCCACGTCAATACCCTCACCACATACGACAACAACAACAATGTCGACGACCAATTCTGCTCAGCAATCGAGCATGTTAGGGCCGTCGCCGAACAAGAACAAGCCGCCCGAGACCTGGCCGAAGCTCGCAGGCGATTCCCCACACCCGCAAGCGGAAGAGTGGAGGACGATGAGGAAGGAGTACGACCTCTTGAAGGAGGTGATGTCTGCATGGAGGAAGGACCAAGTGGTGAAGAGGATGGCAGCGGAGAGGAGGATGAGGATTCAGCTACTAATGAGGCGAGTTTCAACCAGTCCACCACCTCACTTGCCACCACCGCCGTCGACGCCACCGATAGCGAAGATGAAGACGATAGCAGCGACGAATCCTACCACGCAGCCAGGGTTGTCTGCGTCCAGTGCGATAATCCACCCAACTATTGCCACTGCGCTCCCCTGCCTATACCTCCCCAAATCCGTCTCGTTACCGAAGAAACCAACGATGACGCGCGCCGACCACCGGCAGTTGCTGTTATCTACGGACCAACGGCGGAGCAGGGATACGAAGCGCGCAGTCTACCCCCCTATAGGGAAGAACGCGACCCATCGCCCGTCACTACGCGCCGAACGCATGCGACGCGGCTCCCTCTCCGTGCCATATCGCCTACTCCCGGAGGGTTCATCCTCAACAACGGGATGAACTGGGTTCCAATGGTCATCGAGCACGAAGGGCGACGAATTCCCGCCAAGTACGTGCGGGTCCGCATGTTAGACAACCCCGAGGTGTTCGGAACGATGGGGAAGTATTCGCCCGTCTACCACGCAGATATCCACGCCGAACCATGCCGAGACATGGGCCCTGCAGCTGAGTACACCCGTGAAGAACTCGGGTATTTCCGCACTGACTTCCGTGGACGGCGACAGGTAGACGAGGCCCTCGCTAGGCTGGGGGACATCTCCCTTCAGGCCGAAGTGAGGCGCTACCGCGCGTCCATGGAAGTCGTGGCCGAACTCGAGCAAGCCATCAAGAAGCTGGAGGACGACATCTTCGTCCACATCGACAGGGCCATGCACTCGTCACGACGGTTAGGGCGCGCTCATGCCCTCAGGAGGGTGCGCGATGAACATGAAACGGACGTTGGACTTACCACGGTAACTAGCTGGGTGGTGGAGCGTGGGCGCTCACCCTTGTACGGGGGGTGATGTCATGTTCTGACGTCGTTGACCATTGTAAGCAGGATGACGAGTCGCTCCCGAATCTTACTCATGCACACTATGATGATTACTGATATTATTACTGTACGATGACTGATGATTGTAGTAGTTGTGGTGTTAGTATTAGTGGACGTTACCAAGCAGTAGTAGTAGTGGCTGTATCGCTGACAAAGGCGTACAGTCAAGATACGATATAAGGTAGCTGTCGACTGATGTGGTCGACAGCTTGACTCTCTTGTATCATTCTCTGAATCTAGTCGGCTTCTATCCTCTCAGAAGTCCGTTCGCATTCGCTCCCTTAGGAAGGCACTTTCAGGTGTCCTTAGGTCTAGTCACACCTTCGTGTGTTGACGCATCCTGCTAAGTCACGTTACGTCGTCATCGCGTGTAGGGCCTAAGTCAGGCCACGCTGTGCCAGACATAACATGCACTTACTGTACGATTACTGAGCGATTACTGTACGATTACCGAGCATGACTGATAAGTAGTAGTAGTGGCGGTACCACTGATAAGAGTGGATCGTTATAAGGAAGCTGTCAACTGATGTAGTCGGCAGCTTGGATTTCTTGTTACCTTCTCATCTACGTCTCAATCGAATCAGCTTCCTTCAGATTCCACCAAAGTCTCGAACCACTGTGTGGAAGGAACAGAAGCGCAACTTGAACTCCGCCTTCGCACGTTGAGACGATTACTCAGCCTTCGTGCTTGAGATAGGAATTGCTAAGTCATTGTGTTCACCTTACATCGCCTAAGTCAGGCTTACGTGCAGCTCGCATGTTACAGCCAGGGTGCAAAAACGCCACCCCTCCCTCAACCTCAATTCCACACCCTTTGGTCCAATCCAAGCCGGTTGCCCAGTAGGTGGCATAAGGGTGAAGTAATTAAACTCCCTCTGGTGAGAGGGGATCTGGGTTCTCCACGAGGCTCCGGTTACCATGGGTAGAGGGGCACTGTTTGAAGGGGTAGGGGGGGCACAAGGAGTCATCGAAGCAGCTGGCTTGTCTGGCATTATAGGGGGCGCAACCTGGACGGCGGACCCCTCTATGGCTTCCTCTCTCACGCTCTTCCCTTTGGAAATGGGGCACTTGTGCTTGCGGGCAGTCTTGCAGGAGGTGAACCTACTACCACACTTGCTGCAACTCCGCTCCTGGGGGGGTAGCTTGGCTGCTTTCGCAGCTTCGTGTTCCCGTTCACGCTTTGCAGCGTGCCGCCATTTCCGTGCAAGTCGCTGCTTCTCCCTTTGGGCATTATTGGCCTTGCAGCCACCCTTCAGGAGATTGAAGAAGGCAGTATTGCCAACCCCATTAAGCATCTCCAAAATATACACAAACATTACCTTTTTCACCACATGGACAGGGTGAGGTACTAGTGCAACAGCACACTTGGCCAGGTGTGAATGGTATGGGGGAGCGAACTCCACCTAAGAAAATTTCCCGTCTTCTGCCTTTTGAGCAGAAATGGCATTGGCCACAAGGTTGGCTCTGGAAAGGAACCAGCAACAACAAAAGGTGTTGAGGATGTTGAACACCAAAAGTTCGACACCCCCAGGAGTAGCCCTCTGAGGCTTTGACCCACCCTTCGGTTTTTGGGCAGGGGTGTGGGCTACAGGGGGGCCCTGACGGGCAGGGGAAGGGATGAGCTCTGAGGAGGACATGGTGGTTAAGGGGAAAAGAGCGACGGACATACTGCCATCATTGCAAGAACACGTTGTGCAGGCCCAAGATGCCTTGTTCGCGGATGTACAGCTCGACTGGTGAGCAATGCCGCAAGCCATTTTGCATCATCCAGAATCAGTACGTCCTCCGTACCTTCCCTACTTGCAGCCACAGATTCTAACCCTTTTTACCCCGTGGCGCAGGTACCCGGATGTGACATTTGACCTCTGCGCAGAGGCATTTGAGTGTCCGTTTTGTAGCGGATTATATTCCGGACCGGAATGCCGGCTGGTGTAGCTGAATCGTGCAGCACGGTGGCTCACATCGACCCCTGCCTGCTCCCGCTCCCGCAATTAAGAGCAAGAAAGAAGCCTTGGGAACGGCCGTTCCACCACCGGTGAAGAAGCCGCCGCTGGCGAAGGCCCGGAGCCACCACCAGCGCACGACAAAGACAGCAACGGCGACAGTACTCATGTCGTTGACGCAAGATGGAGCGCCACGGCTGTTTTCACAGTTTCTGCCGGGCCTCTCGGCAATGCGATCTTGCAAGGCAACAAAGCGCGCATTCTTCCCGCCTCACAACCAACTGTCCCCACGCCACCCCTGCGCCGCCCCCGGCCACCAGCTCGGCACCCGGGCCGGCGTAAACGCAGCAGAAGCGCAGGTACGTTTTGATTAAGCCGCTAAAAGCGCGGGCACGACTCGTGTCCCTCCCGGATGCAGAACCCGATCCACCAGAGCAGAAAGGATAACGAAGGGGAAGGGAATCGCAAACGTGGGCGGCGGTTGAAGGCGCGACGAGCGGACTCGGCTGTATGTCGCGAGCCTGGAATCGTTATTGGTTGCGCGGGGGCGGAAACGACGACGGCGATCTGCGTCCTTGCCACCGCCTCTGGACTGGGGGTGACAATGGCGAGGATTGCACCGGAGAATGTGGAGCGTGCTATTGGTGCTGCGTTCGCCATTGGCGCTGCCATGTCGTCAGTCCTCGGGGGTCAAGAATAAAATGAGTGAGGTACGTAGGTGCGAACAACTATTATCACTTGTACATCCTCGGTTTTCCATATCTTTGCTCGTTTTGAACTACCATATATCGCCGTTAGTCTTCGCGTGCGGCATACTGCCCTGGTCTTCGCTGTGCGTGCTTGTTGCCGTTCTAAGGCTACGGGAAACGATCAAAGCGGCAAGGGAGAGGCGCTGCGCGATACCTTCGTTGCGCACCGCCGCTCAGATACTCTCAGCGTTCGACTTCTGTGTAGGACTAAGGAGCCTTTCCTGAGCATGCCTGTCGGAGCCTAAGCCGAGGAATTTCCATCTCAGCCGTGATAAGGCCGCTTCTTCCTGGACATGTTCAGGGGCTTATTTACATGGTCCTGACCTTTTTTTTTTTTTTTTTGAACCATTTGTATCCCGGGGTGCGGGCCCTTGGCCCAGACCGGTCGCAGACCAGCTACAATGACAAGTCGTATACTAGGGTTGTCCCCACTAAATACCGGTAGTAGGGTGGAAGCGTGAACTGTTAGGGTGACCTATCGGTCCCGGGTTTCGCAATCGCGCAGGGGGTTATCATAGGGCGTCAGACGCCAAGAGGTTCGTGTGTGAGGGGGTAGGGGGGTCCTTCTTCGACTCTCCGCGTTACTCTCTCCTTGTTAATCTTTCCATGTTTATCTCAGTCCGGCTCCCGTTCTGCCCTCCGAGCGTGGGCTTCGGGGCGCGTGAAGGCGCCGCTTTCCTGAATAAAAGTTAGCAGGCACATAGCATTTTTCTTGTTGGGGCCCAAGATCTTGCGGAAAGGGACGATCCGGCCGAAAAAGTTAATTTTCGAGGCCGCTCGTTCCCAAGTGTAGCGATAGCACGCGTGGGTTATGTGTTCAGGGCCCAAAGGCCCCCGAAACACGTTATCATAACAAGACATTGTATGGATGAGACAGGTCTGTATCAGTACTGAATTAGGTTACCCATCTAACATCGCCGCCGCTTCCTTCCTAATATGTGGTCACTCTCAGCTTCATCCACAGTCTCATACTTCTGCGTCGCAAAATCCCACTTTCGCAAGAGGCCGTCAGCATTGCGAGAGTAGTTTCTGGGCAAAGTGCTCGAAGGGGGGATGTGAAAGTTGAAAAGGCGGGAGGGCATCCCCAAGTCTCCAGTTACTGGGGGGGCGGTGGTACTGTGTGGTGGCCGTGGCCTAATCGGGAGTGATCTGGCTGATGCCAGGGCAGTGGGCGCAGGGGGAGTGATGGGAGCAGCCGGCTTGTTCGGCTTGGTAGGGGGAACTGGGTGTGAACTAGCCTCTCCTACAGCTGCCTCCTTGGTGCGAACCACTTTGGACTTGGAGCACTTGTGCTTCTTCGCGGTTTTGCGGGAATTGAACTTGCGTCCACATCCTAGGCATTGCCGCTCACGAGGGGGAAGTTGGGCCACTTTCGCAGCTTCCCGATCCCTTTCTCGTTTTGCTGCGCAACTCCGTTTCCGTGCAAGACGACGCTTCTCCTTCTGGGCATTATTGGCCTTGCGGCCGCCCTTCCGGAGCTCAAAGAAGGTCTGGTGACCCTCCTGATTCAGCATCTCCAAAATAAACACAAACATCACCCGTTTCGCCATGGGCACAGGGCACGCATGGATCGGCACAAGAGCAACAGCGCACTTGACGAGGTGAGAATGGAATGGGGGCGAGAACTCCACCCAGGAAATGTTTCCATCCTTTGCCTTTTGAGCAGAGATGGTGTGATCCAAGAGGGCAGTCCGAGAGAGGAACCACCGATGACGGAAGATGTTAAGGACGTCGAATACCGAGAGTTCGACAACCTTAGAAGAGGTCCTTAGGGCCTTAGACCCTCCCCTCGGCTTAGTGGGAGGGGGAGAGCCCGTGGGGACTTCCCCAGTTGAGGGGGAGAAGTGGGTTCAGAGGTGAACATGGTGGTTTAAAGACGAGGATTTTTCACTTTCGATGGTCCTGACCTTCCTCACAGAAGAAGATATGCCATCAATCTGCTGTCGTGGAAGGCAATCTCAGGCGTTATTAATACGTCGTTGCAAATGCACAAGTCGAACCTACTACAACACTTCGTACAGGTTCAAGTACAACGAAAGCTACTGTAATCAACAAGGGAGATAGTCTCTGGTTCGGTATCGATAACGCGAGAGGGGGTGGAATGGCAAGTGACATGGAGCACTTCTGCCTGATACTTGCGCCGTGTTTAACGGTAACGCTTCAACAAGGCTCGTAATGACCTCTTGATCTTGTTATCTGAAACTGGGTCAAAAGTCAACAATCCTCTTCATCTGAGTATACCTCGGCACTGGTACTTGAACGGAATGATTCCAGGTGCAAAGGTATTTGGTACTTACAATCGTCATTTGCCCCGTTCTGTAGTAGAATTCTTTCTGTACTCCACCGTCTCGACGAGTTCGACAATCGCGCAAGTTGAATATGCCAAGGGGTTGACTGGTTTCGATCCAGTGCGTGGACATCCGCCCTACGCCGGTCTGGATCTCCACCTCGACCTTGACGTCTCAATGGACCACTTAGACGGATCCTCGGACGCAGTTCCCGATGCGGAGACGCGTGTTAGACGATGCCGTACCTCCGCCTCCGCCTCCGACCCCGCCGCATCCGCTGCTGCGCACATTGGTTACCCGTGATCACCTAGAGGTGACCGCACGGCTTTGTGATACCCGAGCCTGAGCATGGAACTCGGCCATGCCCAGAGTGGCAGTCGGACTTTCACCTTTCTTTTCTGAGTGCTTGCAACGGCGGTGGCGAAGGATGGGTCGACAGGTGCGCCGCCGAGGTCAAGTGTATTTCTGGACTGGCACGTAGTCTAACCGTCACCTCCATTCCTCTCTCTCGTGGGCACAGTGTGGCGTGCTGTCGAAAGCACACAACGCTCTTGCAGGCTTGAAGCGAACCGAGAACCAAATACTGAATTTGGGACGCCTGTATAACAAAGAACTGCCAGGCGTAACACATATGGTCCACGGAAAGGTTCATGGCCGGCATTATCAATACCGACATTCCTACACTACTTTGCGACTCTTGTTGAGACACCCCTGGCTAATGAGAAGCCTGGTGGTCACTAAGGATTCGCACGTAAAGTTGGGGAAGGCTGAGACGGGCTGGCGCAGTTACCGGCCAAACCGATAACGGGGGCTGCATATCAACTTGTCAGCATACTTCGTTGGCCATAGAAAAGAAGGATGCTAACCATGGCTTTGGATACTGTCACAGCAGTATGGGTGCGTAGCTGGTGGTATATCCGGGTCGCTGCGACGCGTTAGCATTATCATTAAATACGAGATGTGGGAGTACAGTACCATCCCTGCCATCCTGACTCTTGAAGGTCGGGAATATGACAGCTGATACCAACGGGGATATCCGTGTTCAAGTTGGAGACCCGTTGACCGAGTGCAACTTTTCGACCATAGGATAGAGAGTAGTAAGGAACGGTTTTGGTGCAGCAAGTCAAACTGCCCGACGAGCAAGTGGGAGCGTCGTCAGCGGTGGCGCTAACGGCTAAGGCAATGGCGGTGACCAAAGAAACTAGGGATTTGTGGAACAACATTTCCAAGGACGTTATGAAGGTGGTGGCGGGTTTCAACTGCTTATCTGCGCTTAGCAGACATTGGAGTGTCATGAATGTCATGAGCTGGCCTTTTTATAAGATTTCGTCATCCCTGATGAGAGGCAAAGACTGGTGTATCGACTAAACAGAGACGATTCCGGTGGCAGAGAGATCTAGACCCAAGGAGCGAATTTTCAAAAGTAATTCCACGGCAGGGCGACTTGCCGTCACTGCCAAGAGAACAAGAAAGAGAAACTGCCGATTGATCATCGTTTGATCACCTTGGGTGGGAAAGGCCTCGGAGGAAACTTGGGTCTTACGATAGTTGATCCGCGCGCCGACTTGGAACTCCGCACGGCCGTTTTACTGTGTCGTAGCGGTCTCCTCGGAACCTGAGGACAGTACCGGTACGTTACAGTGTACAGCACAGTGCGAGGCTCGCAGCGAACATAAGGGCCGCAGAAAGCCGAGTGTTGTTGCACAGGCAATACTCGGAGTTACACTAGACTCTGGATTCAGAGTCACGGGGAAGCAACGAGAAAGGTAGCCTGAGAGCGTACGTGCATCACCACGCCGTCTTGGTCTCAAACATCTTTGCAGAAATTGCACTCCTGTCATAAAGGCCATGCACCCTTTCCCTCCCTTACCAATTATTATTCGGTATTCCAACTCCTTTACTCCCGGCGACGAAGGTAATCTCTCTGCTGCATTTGAGCACCCTGGTCGTGTAATCTTTAATTCTTTGTCGACAATTTCGCAACGAACTCTCGATTGGGAAAGGGCCGGCTTGATCGTTTCCTGTCTTCACTGTTCTTCTGCTTACGAGGGTCTGATCCGGTGGGATCTGCCAATGACCGCCGTTTCCGATGGATTCCGAGTCTGGTGCCAGTGCTTTGTCTATAGGAAGTCTTCTGAGACGGGTTTCCCTTTTTAGGGTACTTAGTACTTACCTATGCTTAAGTTCTTCATCGACAAATTACCTTGTCGCTCTCCACCATGAGGATACATCCGAAATTGGTTGCATGTCACCGGAGGCAATGGTTGCAGACCCTGCTACGTTGACCAGGCTCCAAACTCTTCACGTTGGACCCCAATCTCTGTCAGGCTGCCCACCCAAGTCAACCTCGCCCGCCTCCCGAATACGGACTATATTTCCCTCACGTCCTTCAAATTCCACATTTTGTTTTGTGCTGACTACACATGAGACAGCAAGTACTGTGCGAATGAAATGAGAGAAAAGAGGCATGAGGGTGGAATGGGAGCAAGTGATCTGTTGACATGGGCCGCCCCACTTTTCGAAAAACGAAACCGTACTGGTTAAATCACTACCGGTGTGGCTGGCACTATGGCATTGGGAGATTCCTTTATTTTTACGGAGACGGTGTTTCCTTTACTACTGTCATACTTCAAGCTTCGAAGCATCTTCCATGAACTGAGGGAGTCGGAGGCCGGGGACTGGCATGCATTGAAACGGCACAGAGCGACTACACTGTGACCGCGATGTTCAGTTTGCGAGCACGCGTAAATGGGGAAAGCCCGGGCCTTGTCACCACGAGCTGAGAGCTCCAACTACCACCTTGTCGCAGCTCCCTACCACTCTTCTCCCACTCGCGTCTGCGTCGTCGTCAGTTTCGCCCTCGTCCTTCACACCGCCGTCCAGATCGTCGACGCCCACGCCGCGAGAATAGGAAATCCGAGTCGTACACTTAGCAGCGATCCCTAATAGCACTGCGACTGGCCACACAGAATTGTCGCACGAACACGTTGGCCAAGGAGACCCTGCACTCCGGTTAGAGAGCACGGGCAGTGACGTCGAGATGCACGTTGTCGGTCCCCATCACGATCGGAACTACGGCCCAATACAGGTGCGTCTGCGTCAGTCCTGATTCCCTTTGGTGCTCATACACACGCCATGTCAGCCATGTCCCGCGATCGCCTCCCAAGACGTCGAGATGCTCTGCTGAACCTAATCACGGGAGCCCAGTACAGGTGCGTCCACCTCAACGTCCCTTCCGTGCGCATACATACCCCATGTGACAGAGCCAGCCCGCCTCCCATCGCTCATCCACGCACTCCCTTATACCTTCACCCCGCACGTCACGGTCACCTCTTTCCTTCCCATCACCCTCCGAGCCCTCCACTCCTCCCCAGCGTAACAGGGAATGGACCCCTGGCCCCTCGACATCATTTCCGCCACTTCATCCTCTGATTCGCCACCACCACCTCCGCGCCGCAGCGCGTGCAAGGCCAGGAAACTGACTGAGGAGTCAGCTCACGGGCGCATCATACCTCACCTTCAATCCGGCGCACGTAAATCAGATTACATGCTGGTGGAACAACGACCTCGCACGCGCGATCGTTTCTCCGCGAAGGGCAAGGCGAGTGCAGGCGATAACTCGGGCTCGAAGGAACTAAACTAACGCACGTGCTGTACAATGCCTTTGAGAGCAACTGGTTCGATCCTGGCAGCACGGGTGTGCCTGCCTCGGGATCGAGCGAGAAGAGGGAGAAGAGGACGAAGGCGGCAATACCAGCAAAGGAATTAGTGGCAGTGGTGGATGACGACGACGACGAAGTGGAAGTGGAAGTGGGAGGGAAGGAGAAGACCACCTTGCCCACGTCACTTGACCAAGCGCTGGCCGCAGCACTTACAACTCTGCGAATCCTAACGTAGCTGCGTCCGAGTCGATGGCTCAAGCACAGACGGTTGTCAGTGGCAGCACACGCTTGCAGGCGAAGAAGCCACGAGCCGAGACGTTAAGCAACGGCGGGAGCGCGGAAGTCGTCATCTCGACGCCGACGAAACGCGCTCGTGCAAACCAGAATAACAAGCACTCGCCACAGGCACTATCACTGCGTGTATCACCACGTAAAATAAAGAGGAAACGTCGCCATATTCAGGCACCGACGACCATAAAACGAAGGCGCGTAACGGGTATGACTGCCTCGGACGAGCGCCGTTCCAGCCAGCAGCACCGCACGTCAACCCCGCCCTCGCACATATCTCCGTGCATACATCCACACCCACACCCATGCCGCCCCCAAGAATCTGTCCCCATTCCCCGACGTCGACTCTCTCGACGGTCTCCCACTGACGATCCTTCCTGCACCCGCACCCACGGAGTTCGTCATGCAGCCACGCGCCCTGAGCCACCTCCAACCGTCACCCACTCCTCCCGACCCAGGGCAGGACAGAAAAACGCAACAAACGCAATGACATGCAATCCAGCAGGGTTCTTGCAGTGAGAATCCCGCAACAGGCGGGCACGGTCTCTTCGCAAATCTCCACGCCGGTGCTGACGTTGTGCACGGCGGCGTCTGCGCCAACCACGTCACTTGATCCCAGTCCGAGTTTGGATCTCCATTTGGGCCCCAACGTCTCTATGGGCCTCGCGGATGGACTTGCGGATGCCTGTTCACAAGGGGTAGACGATACCGACCTCGTGCACCCACCCCCGCCTACGCCGCATCTGATATTGCGTTCCTTAAGCACAATGGCCACCCAAATGGAGCCATGCTCGGCCTCGTCATACCCGAGCATGATGCCAGCCGCGCTCATATGAGCCCAGGTCGAGACTTGGATTTCGAATGTTCGTCACTGAGTGACATCGGCAGCGTCGGCGAAGGATGGGTCGACTGGTGCGCAGGGCAGGTATTCGGTGGTACGAGCGTCGCCGTCGGGGAGTATGCTGGTGATGGGACGATTGATCCATCTGTGTTTGGTGGAGGTGCTAATAGCCCTTGCAAAGTCTACCACCACACAAACTTTCCGATCCATCGCTTCGACAAACATTTTTAAAGTAAATTTTGCGGATGGAGACGGTCGCGTAGAACTCTCGCACGTCACAGATGAAGACTTCGGCATGGACGACGAGGAAGAGGAAGATGACGTCATGGGTATGTTATTCGTGAATAACAGCGACGATGACTTTGTGCCGCCACCGTCGTGGTTGGGAAAGGGCAAGGTGACCCTGGGGGTCTGTTACTACACTCCCCCAACCATTCAGCCCTGTTGTCATCGTCACTGACGATGTCAACACTCCTCAATCCTTGGGCTTTGGCCTTCTAGACCACCTCACTCACCATCCACTGCCCATCCACACACTCCCATGACCCCCCAGGGGCCTGCCAAGAGGGTTCCCGCCTTTCCATCCCCATGGGCATCCGTGACGAGTGACGTTTTTATGCGTGACAGAACGCGCCAGCCACTCAGTGGCAGCCGAACTAACTTAACGGCAACGCCTGAGGATATTGATGCTGTTGCTGTCACACTGGCGAGGTTCGACAACTTTGCCGACTGTCAGTCACTGCACTCTAATCACGAACTTGTTCAGACTCGATCATCTTGCCGTTCGATTTATTCGACAGGATTCCTGCCGAACTTAATCAAAAGGCCCTCACATTTCATTTTTTCTCCATGACCCAAGAAACACACACATTATGGCGCATGTTCTCATAACGCTTCTCTCATCCAGTGCGCAAGTTGAGCTATTCACCGGTGGAGCATCGGCACCGCATGCGCGAGCGTCAATCCACAGCTCAGGGAAAGCGATAGTTCGGGCTCGAAGTAACTCTTGCACGTGCTGTAGAATGCGTTCGATAACAACTTCTCCCGTCTCGGTGACACAAATGAAGCCGGCACTATAGATCGTGGTAATCGTGGACGACAAGGACGAAGTCGAGGGAGGGAAAGGAAGTTCAATTCCCTCGTCCCCACACCCCTCGTCCACCATTTGGCCAATCCTAACGTAACCGCATCGGCTCAAGTACTGACTATACTGTGGCTAGCGGCAGCTTCCCTCGTCTACTAAAGGAGACCTGTGCCGGGACTTTAAGTGACAGCGCGGGCGTGGAAGCTGTCATCGCGTCATCGACGAAGAGTGCCCGGCGCATGCAAGCGCCCTCGAACCGGAACAACAATCACGCCCCAGTGTCACCGAGTGTATCGTCGCGTACGAAGGGGGTACATCGCCATCCATGCACACCAACGACCAGCCCACGCAGAAAGCAACGTGCGTGCCTCGGTGAGTCGATAGCCTCGGTCGAGTCAGAGCAAGACGACTCTGACGACAACGCAGAAATCATAGTTGATGCGCCGTGGCGCGTACCGAAGGCCAAGCCGTGGTCCCAGCCAAACCATAAGACCCACTGCTGCAGGTGGCAGAACCATGCGTCAACCCCAACTTCCACGCCTGCGTCTATCTATGTGCGCAAGTCTAGGCTCTCTCCATTGCCTTACAGAACAGCCATCCTCGCCAAACCCTTTCCTAGACGGTCTCCCGCGCACGATCCTTCTAGCGCCACTCGCATGGAGATCGCGATACCGCCGCGGGCACTGAGCCATCTGCAAGCATCCCGAATTCCTTACGACACCATTCCCAACAAGAAAATACAGCAAATGCAACCTGTAAGGGGCCAACCAGCGCGCACTATTTCTTTACCACTTTTCCTACTTCTGCCGAACCTACCCCCATCGTGCGCCGCCTCACTCGGTCCCTATCCCAGTCTTCAGTACGCCGGTCTGGATCTCTACCTCGGCCTTGACGTCTCCATGGACCACGTCGACGGATCCGCGGTCGCAGTTCCCGATGCCGAGACGCGTGGTTGACAACACCGTGCCCCGGGGCCCCCGCTCTCGCCTACGCCGCATCCGCTGTTGCGTACATTGGGTACCCATGATCACCTAGAGGTGCCCGCTCGGCTTTGTGATGCCCGAGGCTGAGCATGGAACTCGGCAATGTCCAGAGTGACAGTTAGACTTTCACCTTTCTTTTCTGAGTGCCTGCAACAGCGGTGGCAAAGGATGGGTCGACTGATGCGGCGCCGAGGTCAAGTGTATTTCTGGTCTGGCACGTAATTTAACCGTCACCTCCATTCCTCTCGTGGGAACAGTGTGGCGGTTTATCGAAATCAAACGACGCTCCTGCAGGCTTGAAGCTAACCAAGAACAGGATACTGAATTTGGGTCACCTTTATAACGAACAACTGCCGAACGTAACGCCATGTTATTCATATGGTCCGCGGAAAGGCCCAAGACCCGGCGATATCAAACCAACATTCCTCTACTACCCTACGACTCTTGTTGAGACACCCCTGGCAATTGAGAAGCCAGGTTGTCACTAAGGATTTAAAGTTGCAGTCGCAGAAGGCTGAGCTGGGCTGACGCAGTTACCGGCCAAACCGACAACGGGGGCTGAATACCAACTTATCAGCATGTTTCGATGGTCATGGAACAGAAGGATGCTGACCTTGGGATTGGATACCATCACAGCAGTATGGGTGCGTAGCTGGTGGTATATCCGGGTCGCTGCGACGCGTTAGCCTTATCATTAAATACGAGATGTGGGAGTACAGTACCATCCCTGCCATCCTGACTCTTGAAGGTCGGGAATATGACAGCTGATCCCCACGGGGATATTTGTGTCCAAGTTGGAGTCCAGTTTACCGAGCGCAACTTTTTGATCATAGGATAGAGAGTAGTAAGGAACGGTCTTGGTGCAGCAAGTCAAACTGCCCGACGAGCAAGTGGGAGCGTCGTCAGCGGTGGCGCTAATGGCCAAGGCAATGGCGGTGACCAAAGAGACGAGGGATTTGTGGAACAACATTTCCAAGGACGTTATGACGGCGGTGGCGGGTTTCAACTGCTTATCTGCGCTTAGCAGGACGTTGGAGAGTCATGAGCTGGCCTTCTTATAAGATTTCGTCAGGGATCCACTGGTGAGGAATTGGAAAAGTAAGAGGCAAAAGCTGGTGTATCGACAGAGAAATTTCGGTGCAAGAGTGATCTAGACCCGAGGAGCGAATGTTTCAAGGCAGTTCCACGGCAGGGCAACATGTCGTAACTGCCAAGCGAATAAGAAAGAGAAACTGCTGTTTCATCACCGTTTGATCATCTTGGGCTGAGAAAGGCCGCGGAGGAAAGCTTGACGTGTCCTACAGTAAGTTACAGTAGTCGAACTCCTATGATCCGCGCGCCAACTTGGAACTCCGCACGGTCCTTGATCCTCTCCACCCGGAGCCTGAGAACAGTACCAGTAAGTTACAGTTTTGAGAGCTGTAACATTGTGCGAGGCTCGCAGCGAACAGCAGGGCCGCAGAAAGGCAAGTTTTGTTGCACAGGCAATACTCGGATTTACACTGGACCCTGGAGTCTGAACACAGGGGAAGCAACGGGAGTGATAGAGTGTACGTGCATCACAACGCTGTCTCGGTCTCAAACTTCTCTGCAAAAATGGAACTCCTGAACTTCTGTCATAAGGGCCATGCATCCTTACCCTCCCGTACCAATTAAGTTATTATTCGGTATACCAACTCCTTCACTCCCGGCGACGAAGGCAATCTCTCTGCTGCATTTGAGCACCCTGGTCGTATAATCTTTGTCGACAATTTTTCAACGAACTCACGATTGGGTATCTGGTAAAGAGGGCCGGATCGATGCAGAAATGATTTCCTGTCGTTCCCCGTCCTCACTGTTCTTCTGCTTACGAGGATCGGATCCGGTGGGATCTATCATTGACAGCTGTTTCTGATGGATTCCGAGTCTTTGTCTACAGGAAGTCTTCTGAGGCCGGGCGGGTTTCTCGTTCCGAGGTTAGAGTATTTACCAACGCTTCGGCCCTCTCATCGGAAAATTACCTTGTCGCTCAGGCTCTCCACCGTGAGGATACACCCGAAATTGGTTACATTTCACTGGAGGCAAGGGTTGTGGGCCTTGCTACGCTGGCCAGGCTCCAAACTCTTCACATTGAACCCCAATCTCTGTCAGGCTTCCCACCCCAGTCGAACTCGTCTACGAACTGTATTCCCCTCACGTCCTTCAACATTCCACATTTCATTTTGTTCTGGCTACACATGCGACAGTAGGTACTGTGCGAATGAAGGCAAGAGGATGGAGTGGGAGTAAGTCGTCTGTTGATATGAGCCGTCCCACTTTTTTGAAAAATGAAAACGTAAATATTAGTACCAGTGGCACTATGAAAGATTCCTTTATTTTTACAGAGACGGTGTGTCATTTACTAATGTAATACTTCGAGCTTCAACGCATCTTCCCTTCATGAACCGAGGGAGTTGGAGGCTGCACTGTGTCGGACTGCGATTTTCAGTTTGCAAGCACACGTAAATGGGGAAGCCTTGGCAATGGCGCCTGCTGCCACAAGCTGAGAGCTCCAACTATCACCGTGTCACAGCTCCCTACCCCTCTTCTCACACTCGCGTCTACGTCGTCGTCAGTTTCGCCCTCACCCTTCGCACCGCCGTCTAGATCGTCGACTTCCAGGCCGTGAGAATAGGAAATATGAGTGGTCAGAGTGGTGCATCTGGCGGCTATCCCCACTGCGACTGGCCACGCACCGTTATCTCATGAACACGATGGCCAAGGAGACCCAGCACCCCGAGGAGAAAGCACGGGCAGTGACATCGAGATGCGCATTGTTGGTCCCCATCACGATAGGGACTATGGCCCAATACTGGTGCGTCTGCCTCCGTCCTGATGCCCCTTCTGTGCTCATACATACATCAGATCAGCCATGTCCCGCAAGCGCCTCTCACGATGTCGAGACGCTCTGCTGAACCTAACACGCGAGCCCAGTACAGGTGCGTCCGCCCCAACGTCCCTTCCGTGCGCATACATATGCCATGTGACGGAGCCAGCCCGCCTCCCGTCGCTCATCCACACACTCCCTTATTCCTCCACTTCACACGTCAAGAATGCCCCTCTTCCTCCCATTACCCTCCGAGTCATCCCCTCCTCCCCAACGTAACGGGAAGTGGAACTCCGACCCTCTCGACGTCATTTCCATCACTTGATCGATGCTTCATTCTCTGATTCCCCGCCAGCAGCACCTCCGCGGCGCAGCCCGCGCAAGGCTAAGAAATGGAGAAGGCAACTGATGGCGCATGTATTCATACCTCCGGTTACGTCCGGTGCGCGTGAATCAGATTACGTGCCAGTGGGGCAACGACCTCGCACGCGCGATCGTCGATCCGCGAAAGGAAAGGCACGCTCAGGCGATAATTCAGGCTCGAGGGAACTCATGCATATCCTACAGAATGCGTTTGAGAGCAACTGGTTCGGTCCTTGCAGCACCGATGTGCCTGCCTCGGGATCGGGCGAGAAGAGGGAGAAGAGGACGAAGAAGCCGGAAATGCCACCAAAGGAGGAGGAGGTGGTGGATGACGACGACGACGACGAAGTGGAAGTGGGAGAGAAGGGGAAGATCAACTTACCCACGTCACTCATCCAAGCGTTGGCCACGGCATTCACTTACAACTCTGCGAATCCTAACATAGCTGCGTCGGGTTCGAAGGCTCAAGCACCGACGGTTGCCGGTGGTAGCACACGCTTACTGGCGAAGAAGCCACGCGCCGAGACGTTCAGCGACAGCGGGGGCGCGGAAGTAGTCATCTCGACGCCGACGAAAAGCGTTCGTGCAAACCGGAATAATAACAAGCACTCGCCACAGGCAGTATCGTTGCTTGTATACGTAAAATGGGGAGGCAACGTCACCATATTCACGCACCGACGACCATAAAACGAAGGCGCGTAGCCCGGGGTATGGCTGCCTCGGACGAGTGCGAGCCAGATGACTCCGACGATGAGGTTGAGATCGTTGTCAATACGCTGCGACGCGTACCGAAGTCTAAGCCCCACCCCCCGCCAAAAGCTAAGTACCGCCGTTCCAGCCAGCAGCACCTCACATCAACTCCACCTCTTGTACATATCTCCGCGGATCCGATGACATTATGCCACCATTGAAAGAGTACGACGCATAGGCCCAAGATGCGCTGTTCGCGGATGGTCAACTCGACTGGCGAGCGATGCCGAAAGTTATTCTGCATGCTCTGCATCGAGAATCGGTATGTCCTGCATGCTTTTCCTACCTGCGGCCACAGATTCTAATCCTTTTGGCCCGGGACGCAGGTTCACTGACGTGACATTCGACCTCTGCACAGAGGCGTTTGAGTGTCCGTTTTGTGGCGGCTATTATAACTGCTCGATATGTGCGCGGAAGCGCGGGGAGGATTATATCCCGGAACGGAATGGCGGGTGGCGTAGCTGAATCGCTCGGCAGGGTGGCTCGCATCGACCCGCTGTCGTACCCGCAAGTAAGAGCAAGAAAGAGGCCCTGGGAACGGCCGTTCTGCGCGCCGGCGAAGAAGCGCGCGGCGAAGACGAAAACAGCGACGACAACTATAACCACTAATACTCAAGTCGTTGACGCAAGTTGGAACGCGAGGTCATCTTCAGTTTCTGGCGAGCCGCTTGGCAATGCAATCTTACAAGGCAACAGCCTGCCCTCTCCACTTCCCCCGCCGTCTCCAGCGCCCCCTTCAGCCACAACCTCGGAATCCGGACCGGCGCAGAAGCAGCAGAAGCGCCGGTATATGTTTATAAGAAAACCGCTCAAGGTGTGGAGGCGTCTCGTGTCCTTTCAGGATCCAGAACCCGATTCACCAGAGCATAAAAGGAAGGGGAAGGGGAAGGCAATCGCGGGTAGGGGGAGAAGGCGCGGTAAGCGGAATCGGCTGTATGTTGGGAATGGAGCCGTTATTGATAGCGCGGAGGCGGAAACGACGACGGCGGTCCTAGTCGTCGTCGCTGCCTCTGGACGATACCAATGATGGTGGTGACGATGGCGACGAGAATGGAATTCCAGGTCATGGAGATATGGATAGTGAGTTAGACGCAGATGGGGACACGGATGACGAGATTTGGCCTGGGGAGTAACTAATTCCCGCTATCGTGGTGACGGAGCCGGACTGAAGCTGAGCCAAAGATGGAGATGGTAGGGTGTTGGCGCAGGGGTGTCGTAAATACTCTGGGGTCAAGAAAAAATGAGAGCGGTAGGTGCGAGCGACTATTATTAGCTGTACATCCATCTCGGTTTTCTACATCTCACTTGTTAAATACCAAATATCGCGTTAGCCTTTCTGTGCAGCATGCTACCTAGTTTTTGTTCTGCGTGTTTGTTGCTAACATGAGGCTAAGCAGAGCTGACGGAAGAGGCGCTACGCGATGTCTTTGTTTCACACGACACCAATTTACTACAGTCATGACTCTTTCCCACAAACTGAGAGCTCACCCAACCACCGTGTCGCAGCTCCCTGCTCCTCTTCCCCCAGTCTTGTCTGCGTCGTCGTCAGTCCCGCTCTCGCAGTTCTCTCCTTCGGTCCTCAATCCATCAGACTTCCAAGCTGCCTGTGCACCCGCACCTCACGGCAACAATCGCACCACGAACGAGCACGTCGTTTTCCACGCGCCGTTTTCTCGTGAAGACGAAAGCTTAGGCCTGGCACAAAATAGCAGACAACCCCATTGAGAGAGAACGGAGAACTACATTGAAATGCTCGTCGTTGATCCTAGAGCAGGAACCAGTACAGGTGTGTCCGCCCTGATGCCGCTTCTGTGCGCATTCATACGCCATGTGACGCAGTCTGCTCCGTCTCCCAAGCGCCTCCCGCGATGTCGAGATGCTCGCTCTTGGCTCCAATCACGAGAGCCTAGCGCATGTGCCTTCGTTCCGACCTTCTTTCTGTGCGTATACATACCCCTTGTGATAGAGTCAGCCCCCGCTCATTAATGCCTCCCTTCGCTCCTCGCCCTCGCATTCCCATCTACATCCACCCAGCGTGTCCAGGATTCCCACCCCCCTCCTCCTCCCCTCACCGTCCGAGTCCTCTCCTACACCCCAACCGTACGAGGAGCTGGGACCCTACTCCCTCGACATCATTTCCGTCACCTCATCCTCCGACTCGACACCACCGCCTCCGCGGCGCAACGCGCGCAAGGCCAAGAAACGGAGGAAATAGCAGATGGCGCATGTCCTCATACCTCCCTTCCTGTTCGGCGGGCGCAAGTTGGACTATGTGCCAGTCGAGCAACGGCTCCGCACGGGCAATCGTCCACCCGCAGCAAAAGGATATGCTCGGGCATGCGACAATTCGGGCTCGAAGGAACTCATTCATGTGCTGCAGTATGCGTTCGTTGAGCCACTATTCTGGTCCTGGTAGCACGGGTGGGCATGCCACGGGATCGAGCGAGAAGAGGAGGAGGACGAAGAAACGAGAAAAGTCCTTGAAGGAAGTGGTGGCGGTGGTGGACGACGATGACAAAGCGGAAGTGGAAGAGAAGGAGAAGAACTCACCCACGTCACGCGGCCAAGCGTTGGCCACAGCATTCACATAAAACTTATCGAATCCTAACGTTGCTGCGGCACGGTCGGGATCAGCGAAGGCTCAAGCACCGACAGTTGCCAGTGGCAGCACACGCCTGCTGGCAAAGAAGCCCCGCACTGAGACAGTGGGAGCGTGGAGGTTGTCATCGAGTCGCCAACGAGACGCGTTCGCGTGAAAGAGGCTGCCTCGAACCGGAACAACAAGCACTCCCCAGTGTCACTGCGCGTGTTGTCACGTAAAAGGAGGAGGAAACGTCGCCATATTCACAGAACGACGACCGCCCCACGCATGAAACGAAGGCGGGTGGCCCTGGGTTTCGCCGCCTCGGAAGTGCGCGAGGCAGACGACTCTGAAGACGAGGTAGAGATCGTCGTCGATACACCGCGGCGCGCACCGAAGGCCAAGACCCAGCCCAGCCCAAAGCTAAGTCCCGCCATTCCAGTCAGCAACACCGCACGTCAACCCAACCCCTCGTGCCCATTTCCAAATCTATGTCCCCGTCCACACCGTCTCCAAAATCTATGTCCCCTTCCCCCGACGACGACCCTTTCGATGGCCTCCCGCTGGCCATCCTCCCAGTGCTCGCCCACACAGAGATCATGATACCGACTCGCGCACTGAGCTACTGGCACCTACAAGCGCCGTTCACTCCTTTCCCCCGGGCCCGACAGCAAACGCAACAAATGGAAACACATGCAATCTAGCAGGGTTTTACTGTGAGGGACCCGCAACTGGTGCGCACTGTCTCTTCGTGACCTCCCTGCCGCTGCCGAACATAGACTTCTTATGCACAGCGACGCGTCCGCCACTTCACTTGATCCCGGGCCTGGACCTACAACTTTATCTACATCTGGACCTCTACGTCTCTATGGGCCTCCAAGAATGCAGAAGACGCGCGGGGCAGACGACGTCGTACCCCCACCCTCGCCCACGCCACATCCGCTGCTACGCCTTTCGGGCACCCATGACCCCCCAGACGGACCTATGGTCGGCTTCGTCATACCTGAGCATGACCCCAGCCCCGCTCATATGAGCCCAGAACGAGACTTAGATTTCGGCCTGTCTTCACTGAGTGCCGTGGGCAGCGTCGGCGGAGGATGGGTCAATCGGCGCGCTGAGCAGGTATTCGATGGTACGAGCATCGTCGGTGCATATGTGCGTGATGGGACGATCGGCCAGTCTGTGATTGGTGGAGGCGCCAATAGACCTAGCAAAGTCGACCACCACACAAGTTTTCCGATCTACCGCTTCGACAGAGACGGCCGCGTAGAACTGTCGCGCGTCACAGACATTTTGTTTGCGAAAAATAGTGACGACGACTTTGTGCCGCCGCCGTCGGGATCGGGAAAAGGCACAGGCAAGGGCAAGAGTCGAGCGGCCGCTGTGGAAGGCAGAGTCGACTCGCTGGAGAGCACTGCTGATTCTGGTACGAGGGTTCGGAGGAAGAGGCGATGCAAAGCATTTCCGGAGGAAGCTGAGGTTGAGCATCGTATCAAACATGACAACGACGACATCGATCACGATAGCGATGAGGATAATCCGCGTGCGCACGCAATATCAGCGCCAGCGCCAGTTTTCTCAGACAATCCTCCGAAGGTACGCCAGCGGATATCGTAGTCGACGGGTCCGATGACATATTGCCATCATTGTAGGAGCACGAAGCGCAGGTACAAGATACGCTATTCCCGGAGGGTCGGTTCGACAGGCAAGCGGTGCCGCAAGCTATTCTTCATCCTTTGTATGCATCGAGAACTGAGAGAACTGAATTGGTACGGCCTGCATGCCTTTCCTACCGGCAGCACGGATTTTGACGTTTTTGGCCTGGAACGTAGGTACCCTGACGTGACATTCGACCCCTGCACAGAGGGATTTGAGTGTCCGTTTTGTAGCGGCTATTGTGACTGCTCGCTTTGTGCGCGGGAGCGCCGGGAGGTTTATATCCCTGAACGTAAAGGCGGGTGGCGTAGCTGGATCGCGCGACAAGGTAGCTCACTTTGACTCGCTCCCTTCCTGCAACTAAGAGCAAGAAAGAGGACCCGGGAACGGCCGTACCGCCACTGACGAAGAAGCGTGCGAAGACGACTACTAAAATGTCAACCACTAATACTCAGGTCGTTGACGCAAGTTTGAGCGCGAAGGCCATCTTTACATTTCCTAGTGAACCTCTCGGCAATGCGATCTTACCAGGCAACAAAGTGCGCATCATTCCCGCCTCACAACTCACAGTCCCCCTTCCACCTCCTGCCACCAGCTCGATATCAGAACCGGCGCAGACTCAGCAGAAGCGCCGGTGATGTCAGTATCGAGAGACAGCTCAAGGCGTGGGAGTGTCTCGTGTATGTTCCGGATGCGAGCCAGACCCGCCAGAGCATAAATGGAAGGGGAAAGGGAAGGCAGTCGGTCGCGGGGAGCGCAAGCCTGAGGGTAAGCGGACTCCGTTGTATGACGGGAGCGTGGAGCCATTATAGGTAGCGCGGAAGCGACGAAGGCGATCTGCATCCTCGCCGCCGCCTCTGGACAATATCAGCAATGCCGGTGAGAATGGCGGCGAGAATGGAAATTCAGATCATGGAGATACGGATAGTGAGTTAGACGCGGACGCGGACGACGCCATCTGACCTGGAGAGTACGTAGTTCCCACTATTGTGAGCTGGAGATGGTGGGGACGTGGATCACACAGGAGGTGGAGCGCGCTATTGGCGCTGCATTCGCTGCTGGCTTCGCGGCGGCATAGTCGTCGTTGGTAAGAAAGAAAGAGAATGGTAGGTGCTGAACTAATGAGGAACTATTGTTACCTGCACATCCATTCAGTTTCAGTTTTCCCATCTTCCTGGCTTGCTTCCTCGTTTTAAAATACTATACAGTATATCGCATTAGTCTTTTTTATGTTCAGCATACTACCTTGGTTTTCGCTGTGTGTGCTTGTCGTTCTGAGGCCATGAGAAATTAGCGGAGCCGTTTACGGAAGAGGCCTTCAATTACGCGCGATGTCTTTCAAGTTTTTGCACACAGCCATTCAATATTCATCTGGTACTCATTTTACTATCAGAGTTCGACTGTTGCATATGATAGGATTGCGGTGCTTTCTTTCACACGCCTGCCGTAGCCCGAGCCAAGAAGTTCCCTTGTCGGAAGTGATGAGGCCACTTCCTCGTCGACGTGTTCCAGCCTTCCAGCCTGGAGCCCAATGCTCATTTACATGGTCCTGGCGGTGACCCACCTCGCATTACACATTGGATAGAAGAGGATATAGCGATTTCGGGCACATTTGTCACGTTGTTGCGAATACACTTCGTACAGTACAACGAAAGCTAATCTGCAACGGAGATGGTCTCTGGTTCGGTAACGCGAGCGGGTACGACATGGTGCACTTCTATCTGCCACTTGCGCCGTAGTCTAACAGCAACTTTTTGATTTCGTGATGTCCTCTTGATATTTTGTATGATATGATCTGAAACGGAGTCAAACCTCACCAACCTCTGGTGCGATCGAGCGCGTGACGCCACAAGGTCGCAATGTCGGCCTCATTGCACTGGCACGTGCGAGTGAGCGCACGACGGCAACACGATAAATAGTCACAGTGACTCGAACACGTAGTTATAATCATTTGTGGTCACGGAAAATCCTACATTCGTTCATGTGTTATTCGTATCCAACGGAGTGCCGGTCTCCACCCCCTCTTTTCACATGTATTCACATTCCTTCTCGATATATTTTAATCTCGCGCTATGTACGCCTGGCACCACTTTCTCGTACGAGTCTTGTGTGCCAGGTAAGGAGCTTTACTGCTCTCCACTATATGCTCTTTCGAGTCTTGTATACCAGACCGCCCAACCAGCTGCAAGTTCTTCATCCTCTACATCCTCGACTGCATCGATATTTGACCAGGATGATTTCAGATGCAAAGGTACTTGGTACTTCGGATCAACAGTTGCCCCGTGCTCAATCAATAGTCGTTGAATGATTCCAGAATCCCCCGAGTTCGACGACTGTGCAATATGCCAAGGGGTCAACTGGTTTTCATCCCGTGCGTGAACATCTGCCCCATGCTCGATCAATAGGCGTACAACGGCTTCAGCATCCGGCGACTCGGAGTTCGCCGACGACGCAATATGCAAAGGGGTTGATTGGTTTTGATCCCGTGCACCGACATCTGCCCCGTGCTCGATCAATAGCTGCACAACCTGAGCATAAGTTTTATATGACGCAAGATGCAAAGGTGTTTTGTGGCTCCGATCCAGTGCGTGCACATCGGCCCCATGCTCGATCAATAGGCGTACAATGTCTCCAGAATTCCACCTGTTTTTCGACGACGACGCAATATGCAAAGGGGTCAAATGATTTTGATCCCGTGCGTGGACATCCGCCCCATGCTCTATCAATAGGCTTACAATGGCTTTTGAATCCATCGAGTTCGCTGACGACGACGCAATATGCAAAGGGGTCGTCTGCGTTTGATCACGCGCATTGACATTCGCCCCATCCTCGATCAATAGGTGTACAACCCGTCTAGCATGAATAGAGTTCGCCGATAAAGCCAGGTGTAAAGGGGTCGACTGGTTTTGATCCCGTGCGTTGACATCCGCCCCGTACTCGATCAATTGGGGCACAATGGTTATACAGTTCCACAACGCCAACGACGCAATGTGCAAAGGGGTCGATTGAGTTGGATCCCATGCGTGGATATCCGCCCCATGCTCGATCAATACCTGCACAGTTCCAGAAGTTCCTTTGAATGATGCCAGATGCAGAGGTGTTCTGTGGCTCCCATCCTTAGCGTGGACATCCGCCCCGTGCTTGATCAATTGGCGTACAATGTCAGTGGTCTCAGCACACCACGACGCCGACGATGCATTGATTGCATTATGCAAAGGGGTCGATTGTGTTGGATCCCGTTCGTGGATATCCGCCCCATGCTCGATCAATACCCGCACAGTTCCAGAAGTTCCTTTGAATGATGCCAGGTGCAAAGGTGTTCTGTGGCTCCCATCCTTAGCGTGGACATCCGCCCCATGCTTGATCAATTGGCGTACAACGGTTTCAGCAAGCCCTGAGGACGACTCGGATGCAATATGCAAAGGGGTCGATTGGTTTTGATCACGTGCATTGACATCCGCCCCATGCTCGATCAATACGTGAACAATATTCAATGAATCCGCTGGCGTTAACGACGCAATATGCAAAGGGGTTGACCGGTTTTGATCGTGTGCGTTAACATCCGCCCCATGCTCTATCAATAGCTGCACAGTTTCAGCACTCGCCCAAGGTGACAACAGATGCAAAGGCATTGAGTGGCGTCCATCCCGTGCACTGACATCTGCCTCGTTCTTAATCAATACCTGCACAGTTTCATCATCCCGGCTGGATGATGCCAGGTGTAAAGGTGTTCTGTAGCTCCCATCCCGTGCATCGACAAGTGCGCCATGCTTGATCAATATCTGCACAATTTCGGCCTTCTGCCGACATGATGCCAGATGCAAAGGTGTACAGTCCATCTCATCCCGTGCGTTCACATCAGCCCCGAGCTCAACGAAGAGCAGCACAGTTTCGGCACTCCTCGATGACGATGCAAGAGACAACAGCCCCTGGAGGTCTGTGGTCGCATCTGCCCCGTTCTGGATCAATAGCTGTACGACTTCGATATGCCCACCTTGTGATGCTTGGTGCAGCGGTGTACAATTGAGATAGGCCGTGGTGGCGTTGACGTCGCCGCCTTGCCTCAGTAGGGTTCGAACAACTTCCAGGTGTCCGTGACGCGCTGCCCAGTAGAGTGGAGTCCAGTGTGCGTCATCTTGCACATCCACATCTACGCCATTCTTCAGTAGCCATTGTGCGACATCAATCAATCCATCCTTTGATGCAGCATGTAGTAGAGTACGGCCTTCGTAACCAATGTCCAAGTTTGCGCCATGCTGGAGCAGTAGCTCTGCGACTTGAATGTGTCCGTTGCTCAATGCCGCCGCAAGCGGAGTAAGGCTCTTGTCGAAATCAACCACAGCATTTACATGCTGCGGATACTTGGAGATGAGATGTTCCGTTAGGTCACGAAATCCGTACAAAGCAGCGTAGTATAGACACAGCGGAGCATTGTCTTCGCTCGCTGAATAAGATGTCAAGGGGCACACCCTCTCGGATTCTGAGTCGACGGAGCCACCCCGAAAGAAAGCTGTCAATCTGTCGTAGAAGCCGCTGAATAACTCCGACAGCCATGCTGAAAAATGTGGTTTTGCTGGATCAAAAAGACGTCGCATCCCATCTTCTACACGTGACGATACGTTCTCGAACTGGGCATGGTCTACCCAGTGCTCCATAGTATAACTAGATAGTGGAGATCTCCATTCGTCTGAATCACTGTCTTCCGGTAAAAGAAGGATTGCCAAGCAAGCCTGAGCAAGGACGGTATGGGCCGGTTCGAGTCGGATATGAAAGCGGGAAATGTCTGCTTTTAGGTTGGCAAGGCGATCCGAAGTTAAGAACTCTTTCACCGAGAAATGAGCAAATTGTACGATGCGTTCAGTATTCCACGGTTCGTCACCCTCATCGACGACAGCGATCAAGCTCGAGCACATAGCCAAGACACCTTGCTCCTCGTTGTCACATCTCCAATCTTTCTTCAGCGCCGGTATTCCGTTCGAGGCCCCATCAAAGTCGAGGGCAAGGACTTCTGCAAGCTCATCGACACGAAGTGGCCGAATCGCCACAGTAAGACATTGTAACAGCCGATAGGCTTGATCTGGGTTTGCCCGAATAATTTCCCATAAGATACGCTCGTATGTCTCGTCCAAGGATGAGGGCAGTTCTCGAAGGACACGCCGGACATTCTGAGGGAGGCAATTTCGCAACATTTCCAGCTGACAGAACACCCATCGGAACCTATAAGATGCCGTCAACCAGCTGAGTGTCAAATGGCCGGGATATTCTCTCACATTCCATCCGCTCTTTCGGAGAGCGCCTCAATTACATCTTCTTTGTCCTCTTTTCTCCATCTCCTCATAAATTTACCCGTGCCAGAGTACACGACCGATCTGACGTAGTCAGTAATATCCTTCTTCTGTCCGAGTTCGTCTTGAAGAGAAACTGTCTCAGACGCGAGTGACCCTAGTGCATCGCAGATGTCGACCTCCGGCCGACTGGTTACACATATATGAAGATAAGGAAGATGAAGGCCGACAAGGTCCTTCACGAGATCAAGGACCTGCTCGCGGGGGGATGGGACATCGGACGTGTCGGGACACTCATCAAGGGCATCCATGATGAGAAAAACTGGCCCTTGGTCCGTGACGGTGAGCATATCCTTGAGACATTGCGTTAAATCTTTGTTGCTAGGCTGACGTGCGCCGTTTTCGTGGGACTCATAGAGACGGGAGAGTATGTCGCAAAAGGCATCGGAACGAGTGGAGAGCTGAACAAGGAGTGAAGGAAGGAGGTTTCGGCGGGCTTGTTTGTCGACATCTCGAAAGTCAAAATAAAAATATGCCATCGAAGCCGATCCGGAATCGCAGAGAACTGTGACCTCATTAATTATTGCGGAGCTACTCGACAATAATAAATTTCTCAACACTGCAAGATTTGGGGAGTGACGAACCATAGGATACTCTTCCCAGAGCCCGCTGCGAAACGTGTCGTCTATAAGATCAACAAAGCCCTGTACAGATAAAAGGAGGCGTACGTTTCCCGTGAATCCAGAGGAGAGAACCAGATGCCTTCCAATTATGGCACTTGTCGCTTTCGATAAACCACATCGCAGTTCCCTCGTGCTGACGATCGCCCGCGATATGGTGATTTATAGAAGGATCCGCAGGAGATTGCCATTTCCGAAGGCATTCAAGCAACTGGCTCCCTATGAATTTGTTAGAAATTGGATTGTCAGCGAAGATTGCCTGATCACAAACTTTTCATGTTGGCTACCCCGTGCGCCGTTTGTTGAAGAACTAATTTCACTTCCTCTGTGGTTGTCTTGCCGGCTATGTGATGCAGGTTGGAGACGACACAAGTGACTTGCAAAGTAGGACTTTACCCACCGTCAGCCATTGTTTGCACCTTATCGTCAACCGCTTTGACGTTGTCGTTGATGAGCTGTACTCCGCTTTTGACAACTAGCACGTTCTCGTCCACGCTTTTCACACCCTTGTCGACCCCAGTAACCTTTTTATCGATATTGTGGGTGACCTTCAGGATCTGCACAGTCGCCATCGCGATCTCTTCATCTGTCAGTTTTGAGAGCTTCTTCAGCCCATCCTCCAGATCCGTCCTCCCCGCCACCCTCTTGAGGAATTTTTCTGACCAGATATTAGCTTCGAACAATGTAAGGCAAAGCTCGAACTTACTCGCTCGGCTTTGTTCCATTTCCTTTGTGGCGGTTGCAAGGATATCCAGGACCTCGACCGTGATTTGCACCATTTTGTCCGTCATCGCCTGAGTTAGCGGGACGCCAGTATAAATCTCGAGTCGGACGAAGAAACTTTCAATGCGTCCGAAAGTATCGATGAGGGTGTCTTGGGTCGCGACAACATCTTTAGCGGCCTAAGAGTGTTCAAGATATCACAGGCCTTCTAAGGCAAAAAAACGAAGCGACTCACCAAAAGGAGGACACCCGCGCCAGCGAAAACTACTTTAGCGGGCGAGAATACCTGTCAAATTGACATCGCTGACATCAGAGTGCACTCGCTAACAGATGGACAGATGAGTCGATATTCACCAGACTGACGCCTTCGCCAAGCGCATCTGAGAAGGCACAGAGAACATTGATGGTCGGAACGAGCCATTTTCTCAACCTGTCATCGCTCCCAGCCTCAAACTGAGCGGCTTGAAATACAGACAGAATGGAAGCGGGAGAATCGCATGTTTCGAGCTGTTTGAAGAGGTCGTGATTCTTGATATCTTTCTTCGTCTTTTTGTTGTAGGACTTTAGAGCGGCATCGAAGATGCGTTCGATATTGGAAGAGGAGGGTGCTGTTTCGGGAGTCTGGAGCATTGAAACAGAAGCAGGAGGTTGAGTCGTCTTGGCCGAGTGAGAGTATGCGCAGAGGACAAGGGAATGCTGGTCTACACGTGTAAGGCTCTTATCGATAAGGCGCCAACTTGGAGGACACCGCCACGACCGAGAGAGACGCCCAAACAGACGCCCAAACATCACGAGACGTGAGCAGGGCCACTGGGCCCGGGTCAGAGGTTTCTACTAGGTTTCTATCGAAGTTGGCACTGAAGCGAGCGTGCTGTGAACTCTACAGTCGATATTCACAAGCAAGCCTTATCAACTCTACATACGGTCAGAGTTCTCAGCACATGCCTCTGAGGTGGTCATTGGTTTGAAGGGAGGGGCCGGACAAAGATATCTTGATCTTGAATAATTAATCTTGAACTTGAAATCATGCCGAATTCTTGTATTTGTCGCACGAACCTTGATTTTTGTCGCTTAGCGTTGTTGTTGTTGTCAAAAAGTTGTTCGTTTTGTTTGACAGGTTGTTCAATGTTGGTTGACAGGTTGTTCGGCAAACTCCACAGGCGGCTATAACATAATCATGATTATATTTTTCGTCCAAGTCAATCTAACGGGCCCTTGTGCACAAACCAGGGAGCGCTCACTTCCCATCATACGCGTCCTGAGATGGGAGCACCCAGTCCCGTTCCTGCATGTCTGCCCGCTTGCCCAGGAGAGCGGAGTGTCTACACCGCCTCCAGGATTTCAGGCAGCTCACTGTCTGTGATGAAGGGTGCCACATGAAAGGAGGATTGGGGGGATGGGGGATGGGCGTGTGGTGGGCATGCCCACAGGGGGCCAGAGGGCAGCGAAGCCGGGGGGATGGCATGGCTGGGGGAACGAGCGCTCCCCGGTTTGTGCACAAGGTGTTACATTCCCACTGAACGTTGATCCGACTTGGATCCGATGGGTCTTCCTTGCTTCAACTCTGAGCAAAGCGCACGGCTTCTGAACTCAGGAACGACTTTGAACGTCTTGTAAAGGGCGAATAACCAATAAGGTCCCCTTAATACTGCCTAGCTTGAAGTTCGTTACAAGGTGGCAACGCCTAACACTTAAGTTGGCAACAAGATAGTCACAAGGAACAGTGACTCTGCTATAAGACTGTCTGAATTTCCTGAGAGTAGTACAGGTGGGTTTCAAGACAACTAAGCTAACGAACCATAGCGCAGCTTGTATAGTATTTATAGTAAATGTCCGTCAAGCCACAAAGGCGACACACATAGTATGAGTAACGAATAATAAGCATAATGACTCACATCAATCAGCACATGAATAAGGCATCAATAAGCCATAAGTAAGCGTCCCCACCAATGAGTGACCAAGCACCTCCAACCAGTGAGTAAGCAACCACAGGGCATCAGTCAGCCCACCTCATCGCATCAATAAGCGAGAATAATAAGCGAAATAGTAAGCATAAGTGGGAAATGTCATCCACAACACAAATCGCCATGCAACAGTAAGCAATGGCCTCGGCGCTAACACAGGCGCTCCTTGGACTAATCCATCTTGAACACATACCCGAAAGGGGATCAAACCCGGCCCGCTGGAGTACGTCCCAATGGCAGCCACGGCCCGCTGATATCGGCAGCTTCAAGGTCGCTGGTCTTACACCACACAATCGTTATCCGTCGTCGTTGGTCGTCTTCAGGACACAACTGTCTTCCGCCAATTCCATGGCTTCTTCCAACGTCCCCTGAGTTATGGGTTAGGCCAGATACATACTGTGACCTGGGACAATTCCATCCTTGCACGCCCCCCTGACTTATTGCTTAGGTCAGATCTCGTGACCCGGGGGTATCACATGACCGTGTCACGTGACCCTCATCCGTCCTGTAATAACCTTCCTGCCAGCCTCTGAGGTACTATCGCGAGTTATCAGATTACTCACGATCTGGCGGATTCTGCACGCCTCGTCATAAGCGAGGTAGCTATCGTCTTCTGCCGCTACGAGTGCACGTACGGCCTCTTCTTCTATGATGTCTTCTTCTGCACGTGACTCCCATGTATGCGCCTCTGGGTAATCATGGCAATTCTTCCAGTGTTCATGCAGACACTTGCGCTGTTTCTGTGTTTTGATGACTTGAGCAGGGTCTGAGCGTAACACAAGGGCCCTGTTCCCCTACAGTAGATTGACTTGGATGAAAAAATATAATCACAATTATGTTATAGCCGCCTGTGGAGTTTGCCGAACAACCTGTCAACCAACATTGAACAACCTGTCAAACAAAACGAACAACTTTTTGACAACAACAACAATGCTAAGCGACAAAAATCAAGGTTCGTGTGACAAATACAAGAATTCGGCATGATTTCAAGTTCAAGATCAATTACCCAAGATCAAGATATTTTTGTCCGGCCCCGCCCTTCATACATTGGTGCTGTCACGACTGTCGCGCAAACGTGGTTGACACTTTTGCTAATCATTATCCTCCCACTGGCACTCTGATCCTGAATAATCAACGTGACTTATATTCCACATTTTATGCGACAGCTTTCCTCCAGATCTAATCAAAGTCTTCACTTTTCATTTTTCTTTCTCTCATTTGACACAAGGCCCACACTGCACGCCAATCCCAAGATCCCCCCCACTTTGATCCCAGCCAATGTTCAGCCATCAATACCATCATTGATGGGTCAGCCGACGAGCAAATTCTTTCATCACTCATGGGCCAACCGACATCGGCCGAAATTGGAGAATCTTACCATGTTCATGGGCCAGCCGACGTCGGCTCGGAGTTTTTGCTCATTTGGGAAATAACTCCAAAGCACTCTTTCTGGAGATTGGTCCAGATAAATGTTTCTGAAGTTTGCTCCGGATGTCACGATCTGACATCGTCTCGCCTTCGGACAACGTCAAGACACGCCGTTGCATGCATGAACATTGGAAAGGTTGCCAAGATTACCCAGAGGCACACAAATGGGTAGGCAAAGATCCAGAGTACGACGAAGAAGAGCAGGTACGCGCTCTAGTGTGGAGTCAAGGAACAGACGAAGAAGATTATATTGGAGAAGGAGAAGCGTTGAGGATTGCCCAACTTGTGAGTGGAATGCTAGTTCATGCAGAACCCTCCAGTGCTGGCACCTCTACTACAGGATGGATAAAGACCACGTGATCATGTCACGTGATAGTCCCGGGTCATGGCATGTATCTGACCTAAGCGATAAGTCATGGGACTCGTTGGATGGAAAGTTATGGAAGACCATGGTAGGCACGAGATCGGATGCGGGATTCCCGATAGCCGAAGGTCTGGACAATTCCCAGTATGGTCGATTCTGATGGAAGGTATTCTGATGCGCTGGTATTGCGCCGAGACATTTGTTATCTTGTTATCTTGTGTTCTGATGTCATTTGTGAGTCATATGGTTGTCTTTATCTCTGACTCATGTGAGGCCGTATGCCTCATGTACTGTATGTTTCATGATAAGCCCCTGTGGCTTGATGGACAATTCTCATTGGCAGATTAGGTCGTGAGTCGTATTTACTATAGTTCGAGCTCAGTTAGAATACTGTCTTGGAGTACTATAAGTAGTTGGCAGGTTTCGCCAGTAGTCGATAGCTTAGTTGTCTTGAACTTCCACCTGTATTCCTCTCAGGCATAGTCAAGCATTCTTATAGCAGAGTCATTGGTCATTGTGACTATTCTTCTCTCATTATTCACTTGTGTCAAGAGTTATCTTCAAGTGACGCCGTATAAGGGTACCTTCTGTGGTTATTCGCCCTTCTCGAGTATTTTCTAAGTTGCAAGCCGTGCGCTTGACTTGGAAGTGATAGTAGGAAAGCTTTCGGGTTCAAGTCGAACCAGCGATTGTTGGAATCGTGACAACCGGAGTTTACTCTGGAGTTCCTGGAGTTTACCCTGGAGTTCCTGGAGTTTACCCTGGAGTTCCTGGAGTTTACCCTGGAGTTGCTGGAGTTTACTCCTGAGTTACTGGAGTTTGCTCCAGAGTTGCTGGAGCTTACTCTGGAGTTTGCTCCGGAGTTGCTGGAGTTTACCCTGGAGTTGCTGGAGTTTACCTTGGAGTTACTGGAGTTTACTCCGGAGTTCCTGGAGTTCACTCTGGAGTTACTGGAGTTTACTCTCAAGTTCCTGGAGTTCACTGTGAAGTTCCTGGAGTTCACTCTGGAGTTCCTGGAGTTTACTCTTGAGTTACTGGAGTTTACCCTGGAGTTGCTGGAATTTACTCCAGAGTTACTGGAGTTTGCTCTGGAGTTGCTGGAGTTTACACTGGAGTTACTGGAGTTTACTCCAGAGTTACTGGAGTTTGCTCCGGAGTTGTTGAAGCTTACCCTGGAGTTACTGGAGTTTATCTTGGAGTTACTGGAGTTTACTCTGGAGTTGCTGGAGTTCACTCTGAAGTTGCTGGAGTTCACTCTGGAGTTCCTGGAGTTTACTCTGAAGTTACTGGAGTTTACCCTGGAGTTGCTGGAGTTTACTCCTGAGTTACTGGAGTTTGCTCCGGAGTTGCTGGAGCTTACTCTGGAGTTTGCTCCGGAGTTGCTGGAGTTTACCCTGGAGTTGCTGAAGTTTACCTTGGAGTTACTGGAGTTTACTCCGGAGTTCCTGGAGTTCACTCCGGAGTTACTGGAGTTTACTCTCAAGTTGCTGGAGTTCACTGTGAAGTTCCTGGAGTTCACTCTGGAGTTCCTTGAGTTCACTCTGGAGTTTCTGGAGTTCCTGGAGTTCACTCTGGAGTTACTGGAGTTTACTCTGGAGTTGCTGGAGTTTACCCTGGAGTTACTGGAGTTTACTCCAGAGTTGCTGAAGTTTACTCTGGAGTTGCTGGAGTTTACCCTGGAGTTCCTGAAGTTTACATTGGAGTTCCTGGAGTTTACCCTGGAGTTCCTGGAGTTCACTCCGGAGTTACCGGAGTTTACTCTGGAGTTGCTGGAGTTCACTTCAGAGTTGCTGGAGTTCTCTCCATAGTGACTGAGTTTACTCCAGAGTTACTGGAGTTTACCCTGCAGTTACTGGAGTTTACTCTGGAGTTGCTGGAGTGTACTCTGGAGTTGCTAGAGTTTACCCTGAAGTTCCTGGAGTTTACATTGGAGTTACTGGAGTTTGTTCCAGAGTTGCTGGAGTTTACTCTGGAGTTACTGGAGTTTACCTTGGAGTTACTGAAGTTTTCTCTGGAGTTGCTGGAGTTTACTCTGGAGTTACATGAGTTTTACTCCAGAGTTATTGTAGTTTACTTCAGATTTACTGGAGTTTGCTCTAGAGTTACTGTAGTTTGCTCTGGAGCAATGTTACTGGACATTGCTCAGAAGGAATGTTTCAACAATCCCCCTGGATGATGCATTTTGGCACACCTCACCTGGCTGACACAAACATGCAAAAGCATAACACTGCACTGCAAGGTATTATTACACATCTTCTATATTCCTACTATAGCCCCTATCATTCTATTTCATCTCTTATTTTCCTGTTGTGTTTCAAGTACAAGTGCAGACATATCTGACTCCACATTGCAATGTACACCTATCTTTTTTATTTTGCAGTTAAGTCTTGACCTATTTTGTTTTATGTTGTATGATAACATATTAACAATGTATCTATTTTGTATAGAAACCCTCCTGTAAAAGCAGATAAATATTGTTGTCTTCTGTTCTTTTCATCTCATAGTGTGCTCATTCACTCAAACCCATTGTGCTTTCTCACCTTCTCCACTGCTTCAATACCTACACTCACCTCCATGCACACTGTTCATGATCTCAGGACTCCTTGTGCATGTTATAGGGGCTCTTTCAGACTAGCACTCCCTGTGTGCACTTTAGCACTCCTTGTGCACACTTGTGCACACACCTACCCATTCTCACACACCTCTTGAACACTTGCACACCACTTTAAAACCTCTGCACACATTTGTGCACAGCTTTGCACACCTAAGAACTTCTCTGCACACACCTGGGCACACACCTGGGCACATGTGCACATCTCTGAAACTTCTGTACACACACATGCACATCTCTGACATGTGCACCATTCTGCACTGCCAGGCAACATCTGCACACTGCTACACATCACCCCAGTTGATGAGGTCAACTTTTGAACACGCTGCTCAAACCTTATCACCAGACCGATTCTCTGCAAGGATTTGCTCAAGAGATTTTACTAGTGTATTTTCTTAGGAGTAATTCTTCTAGAGTTGTTAATTTTGCTGGAAGTGTTTCTATAGAGTGATTTCTCTTGAGTTGTCACGGTTTGACATCACGCGGACTACTTGTCATCATGTTTACGAGGTCTCGGAGTTCGGGACGCTTACTACTTGGTTATGACTACGATAGTAAGCCGTTATTAGTCATGGACACTTACGCGTCGCCGGTGTTTGGGCTTGCCGGTGTTTC